>OMLI01054531.1:21160-34165 GCA_900302605.1 Rondeletia loricata
AAAACTGTAAGTTGCCCAGATAACAAAAAATGAAATACTTCCAGGCCAGGCCAGCTGTAAGTCCGCTAAGTCAGCTGTCATAACCTCAAGTTACAGCTAAGACCTTTCCCACCATCTGGTATAAGGAATTCTACTTCCTGAAAGCAACAATGTGCAGTGAGGTAAATACAACAGTAGAGGAGCGTCACACTGCATGGCCCTTCACAGCCACCGTAAGTCATCTCGCGACATCCTGGCACGTGCCAAGTCAGCCAAAAGCAATTTGTCCTGAATTTCTGTAGAGCTAAAATAGATTTATTACAGAAGCA
Organism: Rondeletia loricata; assembly: GCA_900302605.1. Classification (NCBI taxonomy): domain Eukaryota; kingdom Metazoa; phylum Chordata; class Actinopteri; order Beryciformes; family Rondeletiidae; genus Rondeletia; species Rondeletia loricata. Next base: position 21,469 of record OMLI01054531.1, read on the forward strand.
GTAGACACATTCCTAACTAGGACAGGCCGAGAGAAGGGCTGCTGGCCTGTACCCTGCCTCCTGTTTCAAAAACAACTTCTGTGTGTATTTATTCTCCATTAAATGTGCTATTTGTTAACTTCATTTTACAGAACTTAGCCTTTTGAAAAAATAAAAGTTACATTCCTGCCAAATTAAAAACAAGGCAGAGAGCTACCTGTAGAGGCCAATAAAAACAGGAAAGCTGCCACTGGAGCCCCTGATCCTGCCTTCTGAACACAGTCCAATGACAAAGACCCAACAGGTGTCCCGCACGCTGCCTGATGGAAGGATTTATATAGGGGTTTCTCCAAACCTGCGAGCCCTACTGGAGACAGTGACTAAGTGGCAAGGGGCGAGGTCTGGAGCCAGTGTGACGCTGAGAAAAGTCGGCGTTACAGGGTCAGGGGTCATTGAGCTCCAGTGTGTGACCTTTGACATGTTTCTAAGCGTGGTAGCAGTGTGGTACCAGTGATGGAAGATTCGATAGTGGATGGTGTGAGACCCCTGGGTGCTACTCAGACCATGGGGGACAGCTAAATTTGGACACTCTGATATTGGTTGAAGGGATGGTTGAGGGTAAGCGAGAGAGTGAGCGAGAGAGTGAGGGAGAGTATTTATATATATGTGAATTTGTACTTTTTGTATGTGCCTGCGTTATAAGGCCGAGTCAGACTAATAATCTCCGTTTACTAAACACAACTGCGAGACTGATTGAGTCCGAGTTCCAAGGACTGCCGGTCAGGAGAGGTGACTCCAGCACGCAGAGCTCAGGGTCTGTTTAATAAACACAACAAATGACTACGAATAAAAACAACGCATGAAGAAGGACATGACTAGCTAGGTTTGAGGCAAAAGCACTTCCAGAAGCTTTCCAAAAATAGTATTAAAAGGAAGCGTTCAGAAAAGTGGGCATCTTCAGCAAGGCCGAGTGGATTCGACCCTCCACTATACACTGAAATGGATTTGAATAACCCAAACTCATTACAAATCAGTCACACCTCATCTCACTTTAGCTTCCTGACCATTTCCCACCTCTCCAATGAACATAAGATCCCTATGAATGCTGCCCCACCCGCTTTCTTGCAAAAGAGCCCTGCGTGCCACTTACTGAAGGTTTTGCAGATGTCGGAGACGGCCTTGAAGACGCGGTCAGAGAAGTTGACCTTGACCTTCATGTGCTTCATGTTGGGCAGCTGGAGGCGCAGCAGCTTGTGTTGCGGCGTGAAGAGCAGCCTGGCGTCGGCCTGGATGCCGTACTTGTCCAGGGTCCAGTGGGTTTTCAACAGCCACGTCTTCTTCTTCTCCCACCACAGAGCATGGTCCGACCAGTCCTTCTTCACATCTAGGGAAGGGGAGAAAAAGAGTGGAGTGGTTGAGTTTTGGTCCTTGTACAGTTAGCGGCGTGAAAACTGCTGAGATGCAAAAGGAAACACTACAAGGGATTCAGTAGTTGCATTTGTTTGATCGACATTCTCTTTGCTCAATTGCACAGCTGTCCTGGATGCTATTGATATCAGATCAGATCACATTACATTACACAGTTACAGCAGACAACAGTTATTTTGCAACATTCAACACACAATTATATCACATGGGAGAAGTGGAATCACCTTTCAACTATCAAAATAAAATGCATACTGCTTCAGAGTTTTAGTGCTTTGTTGTCATCAACCCTCAGGTGACACAAACATGTCAAGATAAAGTACATACTATAAAGTGAATACACTATACCACGTACGTGTCCATACGAAATGAAGTGCAAAATAGTTGAAAATATGAGTGAAATCATTTAAAAGAACGAAATAATGATCAAGATAAAAACAAGCAAGCTAAAGTGCATGCAGCTTCAGACGTAAAGTGCATATTGTTCATAGTATGTCAAGCTAATAATACTGGTGCCAAAGGGCCTTAGCATGCTGGAGGACAGAGACAATGAAAGCGTAAGTAGAGCCCTCTGTATGCGTCACACCGTAGTGACCTGAGCTCACCAAATATGTCCCTCCCGGGCAGAGGGTCACGTTTAGGGTGAAGGGGGGGTAGGGGTGGGGTCCAGAGGGTTCCTGGGGCATCTGAGTGGGTGTGCGTCAAAAGTGAGAAGGAGGGGACGACTGAGAGAGTGTGAAAGAAGCTGCCGTTTGCGTGACACTGCGGGGATATCGGGTTCATACCTCCCTCTTTGTTCCAGAGTCACGCTATGATCCCTCTAAAGCAGACAAGCCACCCAAAACCCCACTTAGCTCCCAGTCCTCCGCTCCGCAGGGGCTCAACACAATGGGGATGGACCTGAGGTCTCATGGTGTGTGTGTCTGACTTCAGAGGGAAGGTGAAAACCATAGGGATTTGAGGGAACTCAAAGCAGCTGTTTTGCAGATCACCTTGCTCTGGCTCCTATATGAGCAGTATTGTGATGGGCTGTATGCTGAAGTTGAGTTGTTTTTGAGCTATGAATCACTTCAAAGCCCAAGGGAAGAGCAGGAAATGCAGATATCCCCCTCACTTAAAGAGAGACAGAGTTCCCTTATACCCACGTCATATCTATTTATCCCGCTAATGGCAAACCTTCACAAAATAGCTGAGTACTTTAAGCTTCAGGCCAACTAGCTCAAGGTCTTGCTCTTATTGGCTTTTAGAGTGTTAACCTGACTATATCCATCTGCTATTTATGTATGCATCATGCTGTACAGACTATATGTGTGCATGTGTCAAAATCAGCTCACTGTATTGTTTAGCAGAATATCTGGTTGTTGGTATACTTTTGGATACTCCCCCTGAGTGGTGATGTCATTACTCCGGCATTAGTCCAGGAGTGCACTTCCCTGAGCGGTGTCTCGTTTCCTCCACCCACGTACCCCTTCGTCGCCTCTCCAGCCTCTCTCTAGGTCTCTCTCTCCTGGCTGCACTGAGTCACTGTGTCTGGACACAGACGTTGGTTTGCTCAGTCATTCTTCCATGGGGGCATTCAGTCTAAACTGTTTTAGCTTAGTGTGTTTACAGGCACATATCCTGATCGAGGATAACATGTTTTCATCCATCATCATGACCCGATCTTAAACATCCCAAATAACAGACTATATTACCATGGAAACAGAAGTTAGCCAGATGACAACATGTAACAGCAAATGGGATAAGGTGACTGCGTACCGGAGTATCCCGGCTGTACCGGCATATCACAGCTATCATATTCAGGTTTCCAATAACCACCATAAGAGCTTATCCATACTATTGCAAACATGGTGTTTACATGTGCCAACTTTTAACTAGAATACTCTACTCGCACATATAACATTAGAATATTAATTATAATTGTATGTGAACTACCTCACCGATTGAAAATTAAACCAACATAAATGAAAATAAACCAAAAAACCATATCCCTCAGGGCTGGAAATCTCTCTATATTGGCACAAACCATACTGAACCTTCCCCAAGTTAGAGGTAGGCAATAGACAAGCATATGACCCTCATTTTACCGCAGTTCATCTGCTTAATATGCCACACTAGTGGCTCATTAGCTAAATGCGGCATTAACATATTACATCTATTTATTACACGGAGAAGGACACAGCTATTAAGGGACAATCTGGAAACCTCTTTAAGTCATAATGGACTATTTTCTTTCTGACACCAAGCTAGCTAACTGGCTAGGCAAATGCAACACGAAGACTTAATATGGCACCCATTTCAGAATTTCTGATAACCACATATTAGATTAAACAAGATTTCTATACTTCTGCTTTGCCAAGGCCCATTCTGAGAGGAAGATGATAACATGATGATAGGATGGTGAAGGAAGGAAGATCATAGCGGGGTGATCTTGAATGTTAACCTAAGTTGACCTCTTCTGTCTGTCAATCAAACAGCAGGGTGCCACGGTAACCTAAACCTTGAGTAGCCTTCTGTTTCCATGTCCTGTTATTGTTTTCCCTGACCTTAACTTACATCCATATGCATTGTTGACACTCTCCTGCTGATCCCCTCTAAAAGCTGAATGAATGGGGTTAGGGGGCGAGTGGATGAATGACAGAACGGCTGCTTAGGACCAGTAAACAAGACCACTAGGATGCAAGTAAAGAAAACCCGGCTGAGGAGGAGAGACACCAGGAGATTACACTGGAGATTAGGACAGAGGGAAGTTTAGAGAGAGAGTGGCCACCAGCATCTCAATTCAGATGCCATTGTGATGGCCTCAGACTGCCTGAATTCAAGGGGGGGGTTGTTTGTCAAGCTGTTGGATTTTAGACTGTTTACTCCGGGGGCAAACACTTGGTACTTGAGTGAAAACATTCCATGCTTTCTTTTTGGGACCCTGTTGTGTGTGTGTGTGTGTGTGTGTGTGTGTGTGTGTGTGTGTGTGTGTGTGGCTACTCTAGCAGCATGGGGTCTAGCTGTCAACACTTCATTCTGATGTCTCAGCTGTGCAGAATACAACTTCATTGCTACCATCACAGAAACTGCTCCCCAAGGTGTAAGCTGTTACGGAACTGAAAATACTGAGAGGGAGTAAGGAGAGGAAAATTGAAAATAGACCTGAGTGTATTTTCATAGCTCTGCTCACAGTTTTTCCTCTTACAACCTAGTAATTTCTGGTGTCTGAGAGTCTTGCAGAGCAGCTAGCCAGATTAACATTTGGCAACTCAGGTCTTGACCACAGTCCACGTTCTACAGAAGCTTCTGTATGCTCAGGATACATGACCACCATACCGTTTGTGGGTCAGTTACCCTCACCACTCTCCCAACGGCCCCTGCTCTGTCCCCGCCCACCGCCAAACCTCATTGGCCATAGCCTTACTCCTGCTTCATTGTGTCATCACGCAATGGTCTGACGATGTGATTGGACGGGGGCTGCTCTGGTAGCTGTCCGTTGGGTTCTTTCAGTAACAGGCTGGTAATTCAATCCGCAGAGAGGGAGGGAGAGAGGGCCAATGGCATCTCCCAGCTAAAAATACAGCCTGCCAGGCCTGACGTAATGCACCAGCCAGAAGAAGCGGGCGCCTAAGTAATTGGGTGCATTAAATGTGGACCCGCAGTCCTTCAGTAGAGTGATGCGCATGTGTGTGTGTGTGTCTTTCTCTATAGGACATGGAGGGCTGGAACAACGAGGGGAGGGGAAACGGAGGGGGAAACCATGTTTTATGACCACTGCGGGACATGAAAGAGGATACAGAGATTGTGTGAGTGTGTGTGAGTGTGAGTGTGTGTGTGTGTGTGTGTGTGTGTGTGTGCACGCGCGAGGGTGGGGGTGTGGGGATTTGTCAATGGGAGGGTGTTTTTATCCATCCATCAGTTACATTAGCTTTTGTGTGTGTGTGTGTTCTAATGAGCTATATTAATCCATAAAGCTTGTCTAACTGAGTGCTTTTCATTCACCATCACCACCACAGCCCTTGGTTAACAGCTCTCGACTGATACCTCTTCCTCTGCTCCGTGTACCATGTACCACAACTAGAAATACTGCTCTAGAAACACATTGAATAATACTGTAATATTATAATTGCAACAACATCTTCAAATTAAGAAGTAATTAAGCTAAAAAAGCTAATACGGAACAGTAAGGATGTACGATGCAGTTTGCATTGTAGGCAGAGGAGGGCCCAGTTTGAAGGACTTTTGTTGGGAGTCCTTTTTCAAACCCTCCCACTCTCCCTTCCTCCTTGGCTCATTCTCTCTCCTCCCTATCGCTCCTCTTTACTCCCTCCATCCCTCCCCTCCTAGTCAGAGTGTATGTGGTGTTTACATTAGGAGACAGCCATGTTTATGGAGGCCTGTCTGTGAGGGGGAAGGGAGGTGATGACGGAGGAGAGGACGAGAGAGAAGGCATGAGGAATAGGGCATGAAAAGGAGAGATGAAGATCAGCAGAGGACAGGGGAGGAGCTTTAACTCAGGACACGATAATATGAGAGAGAGAGAGAGAGAGAGAGAGAGAGCGAGAGAGAGACACACACTTTATGTCACACTGGTTGGTTTTGCTGATAATTTGCCATACTAATGATAATCAAATGAGGAATGAAGAAAGACATTTCAGACATTTCAAACCAGACAGATATTTGAACACCTTGCAGTCTTGCCCAAGATGTGACATGGGCTTTTTTTTGTTTCAGGCCCATCTCTAGCATCAAAGATGGAGTTGATAGCCAAACCTAGAAAGAAGACAAGCCTATAGGCCACATGAATCAAGTGAACTTTGACTTCTTGTTGTATGTTATGCGTTTTCAATGTCAGTCTTTTCTCTGAAGACAACGTTTTCCATTAGTTGTCTGTCTCTGATAGCCATGGCCATGCAGTGTGAGGCTCTGTGATTTTCAGCCATCAGCTGATAAAATCATTCCAGCCTGGTGAGGTTGGTCATGCCGTTTCCTTGGCGACTCCTGGCTGACACTGTGAGGGCAGCAGCACGAGGCGACAACTCTGTTTTCATACACAACAAAGAAGACACAGGCCTGCAGGTTTCTCTGTCTTTTTCTCTCTCACATACACTCACAGTTTATCCCCCCTCTACAACATGAATGTCCTTCTCTTTCTAAATATATTCCATGTCTTTGAAGCAGGGTGAAGGTTAGTATTGACAAGCGAAGACACAGGAAGCAACTGTTCTGCACTGTCCTTAAATTAGATCTACTGTAAATGGCCTATAGGCACACACTTGCTCGTGGTCTAGTGCAGTAGAGGTAGACAGCATCACAATCAGATTTCCAGCACATGACTAAGAGAGGGTTGATAGAGACAGGTGATGACACTATCTGTATGGTAGACAGAGGTAGTGAGTCACGCCAGGATTACAGTGGAAGATTGATACAGTGAATTCGACAGCATATGGGCTTGTGTTGAAGATAATGCGTAAAGCAACAAGTAGTCATAATCACTATTGTGACAATAACATAGTACGTCAGTGAACGAACTGACGTCCAAAGAGCTGACAAACTCGTTTCTGGACCCGTGATGAATGACTGGCAGATATTAAGCAGTGTTTCCTCTGTAATTTTATGCAGTTGTGGTGCTTGGGGGGGATAATTCTAGTTTTGTCTCATATCTGTCACTGTTTGGGTCTAAGTTACGTTTCAAGTTGAGGATGTAGTGCTAAAAATGTTTTTTAATCATAATAAAACCATTACTTCTAAAACATTTGGACTACACTTATTTTAGTTTTAGATGATAGTAAGACGAAATTACAATGCTAATTTGAATTTCACATTTTCTCTAGCAGTGGTGGTAACTTCCTTGCTGTGGTGGTGCACCACTGCTAAATGAATACAGAGGAAACACTGTTAAGCTATGGCAAATCTCAAGACAGCCAGGCAGCAAACAACTAAAGCACTACTTGTATTGCATCGCTTCCATCTCAATGTGCATCTAGCACACAAACAAGACAACAAAGCGTGTGGAATACTGTAATACTGGTAATACTAGCACTTTACATCATGTTCCCCGACTATGACAGCAGCATGAGGTCAAATCATTGAACGATGTGCTGATCTATTCTGGCTATGTCCCTCAGGTATTCACCAACCAATACTGTTAAAAAACTCAAAGTGCTTTCCATTGACAGGCTCCGAGTTCAACAAGGTTAGCCAAGCTTATTTCAGTCCATTATTATACAAAGGCTCATCTTCCTGCCAATAGCCAATCAAGGACCAGCAGGCCATTTATCATCCACACAGGCATTCAATATGCAAGACATACAGCCTTTGAACCCAGATCCTCCTGACAGGCAAAGAATCTGAAACCTTTCAAGCAGTCTAACTTTACCTCACCAGGGTTTCCCCCAGAAAAGTTGTTAGGCCCGATGGCAAGTATCCTTTGACACTTGGCTGGCCCGGCGCGGGCCAGCGGCCAAGTGTCTTTTTTGACGGGGGCCCTGCGCGGGCCAGCGACAGACTGATGGCAGCATTAAGGTAGGGCCATACAGTTTCTGTGATAACAGAATCACGGACGGAATCGCGGAATTCAGAATTTAAAAAACGCTGTAACACAGATTCCATAGGGCCCTACATTAAGTCAGTGCTAAAAGCTGACTGGAGATTTGAAAATATGACTAGGTAAAATGTTATTGCTTTTGTTTGAACAGCAGCGGAGGGAACTATCTTCTAACACAGACGATCTTTGAGACTCCCGTCGTCCTTTGCGTGCAAGCCAAGCGCTGCGTCTTCACCAGACGCGCTCAGCTCAGACCCGCTCTGTCTCTGGATTTTGTCAATGAGTCTACCTGGCTCTGTAAAACTACTACTCTCCCAGCTTCCCATTGTCTAGCGGATTCTCTCTAAGGTGCTGTGCGAGTACACAACACAAAACACACACTCATCCATCTGCAGCCTGAGGATTAGAGGAGGAGCCAGGGCTATCCTTCGGGATCAGTCCTGCCAAGGGCTTGAAACACCTAGGCTTTCCCTCTGCGTTTGGCCAGTACTGGAGCTTTGGTGCATCAATGTTCAAGTCTCAGCTCACCTGAGCGCTCCAGAGGATAGGATTTACAGCCTTTGAAAGAGCTGAGGTAGACATGGAGGCTGACAAGCGAGGTGCTGGTTGGCTTGGGTGTGAAGTCTGCTGAACTGGACTCTATACGTCCCCCAGTGAAAGACAAAAATCATCTTTCCTTGGAGTGGAGTGAATCTGAAATCTGAGTAAACCAGAAATGACTCATCATGATGAAGAGGGCAAACTTAAGAGCAGCTAAAAGTCCCTCATCCAGTCTGTTAGAATAGGGAGGGACTGCAACAGGAGGAGAGGCCAGCAGGCTATTAGAGGAGACCTCCTCAGAGACAGATAGTTTGTATCCATTTGTGTCATAATCCAAACACAGCTAAACAACGGGGGTACTCCCCCTCCGCCCTGACGCAGCTTTATACAATTAGGTGTTCACGGACCCACTGCAGTAATGACATTACAAAGCGACTCCTGGTCTTAGATCAAGGGAGCGGACCGATAATATCCATCCGTCCTTCTATCCATCCAGCCAGATATCCCCTCAGGACAAGGGGATGGGATATATAGCCTTTCTTCCACTGTGACAAGCCATCCCACAAATGCATCCATGAGTCTGACCACAGGGAGCTGCTTTGCTCCCCGTCTTCTAGCTACATCTCTCCAGAGGACCTGAGGAGATCCTATATGGTAGAGCAAGGCTTCTCAATACTTAATGCTGCTTAGTAGGCCTGCTGCTAGGCAAAATATTGGGGCAGACTACAGTCTATACATTGGGGAAACTGACGTTAGTGCTACACCACACCTTTTAGAACAGCCCATGCACATATGGAGCATCTGTGTGGGAAATGAGCTAACAAACTGAATGGGAACCAGTGTAGGATTGACATTAGCCACCACGTAAATCATGTATAGAATGAAAGAGTGACAGAGCAGGAAAGCGTTTGCTTTCCTCCCGCCTTTGCTAACTCCAATTTACTGCTTTGATAAAGCCTCGTTTGGTTAAACAGTTTGCCTTGGTTGTGAAAACCAACATCTCTCTGTTGCTTCAGTCTGTAAAAGAGAGAGTACAGAGACAGACTGGGGGAGGGGACAGCTTGAAATGAATGAAATGTGGGCTGAGAAACTAAACAAAAACACCAGATCAGTTTACTCCATTGACCCACAGGTGTGCGGCGTTACAACAACAATGTGGTGCCCTGACATTTCCTGAGACTGGATCCACTACACTGTCTGCCACTACAGGAAGGAGAGAGGGACACAAAAGCAATGGGCTGAGATTCCCAGAGGAGCCGTGAAAGTCCGTTCCACTGCATGTTTGAGATGCCAAACATAACTAATCAAATCTGCCTGGTTTTTAAAAGCACACAGTTCCTTCCAGGAAAATTGACAATTAGTGAAAGGGTTGGAGTAGCAAATTTGAGATATTTCAAACATGATAGCAATAAACATGCTGTGCATTTCAGAAGTGAATTTGTAAAGTGGTCACAATTTGTAGAGAGCTTGGTCTTGGTACTATAGAGACTTTGTGGTGCAGAGTGATGCAGATGGTTGTTAAGAGAGATAAGGTCAGAGTGTATGAATATGTATATGCCAGGAGTCTATGTGTGTGCAAGTGTGTTCAGTTTAATCACAGCAGGATCTTGCTGGTAAGCAGGAAAGCTCTGGCCTGGGCAGGACCGCTACTTAGGCTAACTACTTCCTGTCAGAGAGATTAGAGAGCAGGACGATCACACAGTCCGTCAGACCATCTCTCACTTTGTAGCACGGGACCTTGAGGATGGCTCCACACTCACGATCAATGAGTCTCATTACACAAGGTAATATATCTGAACTGTGTGTCATGGCAAGATGATATGCAAAGAGGGAAAACGCACATAGCCTATCAAGGAAATTCATCACTCTCCTGATGCGAGATATTGAATGTGAGAGCTATTCACAGCTCAGCCCTGCAGAGGAAAGAGAGGGTTATCTCATCTCTTCATCTCACTCTCTGCAGGGACCGAAGACCCTCCTTTCCCCTCTGCCCAGCAGAATCATGGGAAGGCATCATATCCTTCAACAAATGCCATAAACACTGAGCGGGAGGGAAGGTGGGACGGAGGGAAGGCAGGAGGGAGAAGGCGCATTAAAAAAAGCCCACAGGAAGTTCAGCATCCTGTGTTAAATCGCGTCTGTTTCCTAACAAAATCTGCACTCCATTGTCAAACGGAGGCCATCTTCCTCTGGTCACCACCACCTCCAGTAGACAGCAAGGGTGAACCTCAGACATTCATGGCACCACAAAAGAGACACAGAGTGACACATTTGAAAAATACCCCACCCCCCTTACTGAGAGAAAATATTAAAGTGACTCATTCTAATTGGCCATAAGAATAGCCTGTGTTTGCTTGCCGACATTGGTTTCTTAAAAGGTATTATTAGAGGTGCCTCTGACTAGTGGTTTAGAAATGTCAAATAAAAGTAAGAGGGTAACTACAAACACGTTTCCCATATGGTTTGTTAATCTAACCCTAAAACGATTGTGGGATGACATTCACCAAATCAACAAAACAAACATTTTCTCTGACATCTAGGGAAAGTTCTCTGTGGCTGGCCGGTGTTACGGCAGCCAAAGACTGTTGGCCCCTCACTGGAAACCACCACATGAGCTACCAGTGTCTCACTAGACCAATTCGTTTGCTCAAGTTCTATATATGGGACTTTCAATAGCCAGGACCTGGGCCAGGAACAGTCATGGATACTAGGTATTAAGAAACTGAAAGTGTGTACTTTAATGTTTCTTATTGATTATTAGTCCTTGCCACATGGTTGGGCAAGTGTGTGGAGGGTACCAATTATTTATTCATGATTGTGACCATTTAAAATATGTTTCCAAAAAACATATTTCGAGAGGGAGTGAGAAAGAGGGGTGAAAACACACGGAGAGAGGGGGGGAAAGGAAAGAGGGAGGTTGAGGGAGAGATGGAGCAAGCGGCAGAGAATCCAGCAATGACGGCAGCGACTAGAGAACAACATGCCAAACCATGGAAGTCATTTCCTGCTCCACCGAAGACTTTTATGGAATTCTAGTGCCGTGGCTAACGTCACAACGAGAGAGAGAGAGAGGGAGCCTGGTCCTAGACCCTCCTCTCTCCACACCCCCTCTATATAAGCCTTCTCTCTTTCACTCCCCCTTTCTTCTCCATCCAGTACAGGGTCCTTCTATCCGCTGTCTTGTTGAGGCTAAGCAGAGCCCATAGCACCAGGGCAGATACCGTAGTGTAACTCTGCAACAAAACTCTGGCCCATCACTTGCGTTCTCTAGCATATGCCACTCATCAAAGACTCGCTTCTTCAGAGGTTTACTCAATTAGCAAAGAAATCTTTTTTTTTTATCCACAGTCTTGACATATAGTCCTAGGCCACGGTTAGAAGAGGGCATATAGTACGCCATTATCACAAAAAAGCTGGCCTTTCCACCTTCAGCACGTGCAAAATAGCAGCGCTCGTGTGAAACATTGATAGTGCAAACGCACCAAAAGCATTTACCGTTAGCCTCAGCACAACAGACCTAAGATAAAAGCTATGTAGCTTGGGAACAATTATTTTTGATCAAATAAAACCCCCGCTAGCTAATGGTGTTTACACAATGTTTGTTTTCCCATCTAAATGGTATAAGCTTTTAGAAGGGGGGCACTTTGGAAAAGAACAAAGTCGGATACGCCACCAAGTGAAGGAGGGATGAAAGGATTATGAGAGAGGGGACCAGGGGGTGTTCAATCAGCTGGCTTTAAATACTGTTCTCCTGGAGGGTTGCAGGGGAAATGGAAGCTGCGTTCGCTGCTGTGATCAATAACTAAGTGCTTTCCTGGCATTTGTCTATTTAATCCATTATAGAAGGCCATCTGAGCCTGCAATGTGGAGGGGAGACCTGCAGCTCACAGGAAGAGTTGAAAGACGGATGCCGGATACATGTGGAGAAGGAGACACACCCACCCAACCACCCACCCACCCATCCTTCACGTGTGGAAACACATGCACAAATAATACTCATGAGAACATAAGCCATCAACACAGAAGAAAGCTGACGTCAATACTCATCCACACAAGCACGTACTGTATGTCCGCCTTCCGAATACACACATACACAGCTACAAAGCAATTACTGAATCACAAAGAGGTCCTGAATTTGGAGTGTGTGCATATGTGTGTGAGTGAGTGAGTGAGTGAGTGAGTGAGTGAGTGAGTTATTTAGTCGAGCCCCGGAGGGGAAGTGAG
>OMLI01054576.1:1168-20117 GCA_900302605.1 Rondeletia loricata
CACACACACACACACACACACACACACACACACACACACACACACACACACACACACACACACACACACACACACACACACACACACACACACGCACGCGCACACAGAGAAACACATACATTCAAATTGGAACATACAAGCAAATCCAAGATGCAGTTGCTTTTTACAGTGATGTTCTTGGAGCCCTGTTCCTCAAATGGATCGTACCAGTCCACAGCTTCTACATGCTATACATGTCCTACTGTAACCTGAACAAGCACAGAGCCTGGCTAGTCGTCAACAACCCCAGTGAGACCTGGAGGATACGTTACCTGGTGAGGTCAATTCTTTTAACAAAAGTCCTTTCTACAACTTGCATAATTTACTCTGCAATATTCTAGGTGAGGGGCAGAAATGTTGTGAAAGCCTCATCAAAAACTCCCCTCCTTAAATCGTATCATAGCACTTGGTCAGTCCCAGTTAAATATTTTACCATCAAGACTGTCACTGTTCTTTGACTGAATTTTGAGTGTGTTTTTAATTTAAATGAATCTTCTCTATCATTTGTGGCAGACCCAGAACGGGTTGGCATTGTTTGCCTGGTGGACTCTCTTGGAAGCTGTGGTGTGTCTTGGAATAGTCCTCAAGTACAAGGCCGGTGTGCAGGAGCCTGTGGTCAGCACCACAGTCCTCACCATGATCCTCTTGTGCATAATGACCTGGTAAGGCATGATGCTGCTCTCAAACAGGGCATAATCAATGGAAATCAATACGGGAAACCAATTTAAATGGAATGAAGGATGTAATTGAAGAGTCTCAATAGTGCCCAGTCTTTGTTTTTCCCCATGGTTAATCAGACAAAATTTAAAGTATGGAAAGCTTTCATTTAGTGAAAAACATTGAAAGAGAATTAATGAGAATTAATGTGGCTCCCCTCAGGTTTGTCTTACAGAGCTTCCTGTTCACCAAGTACATGCACTACACGTTCACTGTTTACCCCATACTTATTCTGGGTCTGGGTGCAATGTTCACCAGAGGCTATCGTGTCCATGACCTGGCTGCAAACACAATCTACTGTGGTAAGATTTACCTTCATAATCTGATTTAATAATCTGATGTTTTGGTGTTTTTTGGAAGTTTAACCTGACTGACCTATATCTAGGATTTCTTATGCTCCTGGCGACCATCATGAGCTTGATCCATCTGATCTCTGCATGTTTCTACACATCATGCAAATCTGCTGGCAAGGAGCCCTATTTGACCTTTGAGGGGTGTGAGACAGTGTGCCAACCTGAAGGCAAGAACAACACAAACGTCAGAAGTGATATCATCAAGAAAGTCTTCTGCAAAATCTGAGGTCAGCTAGTATGGGAAAAATAATGATGATGATGTTGTGAGTGTAAATAAATCAACTACATGCATTATGCACTGGCCCTTTTTTTACAGTCACTATGGCTATCCATTGTGTGAAGAGAGTAATCGTTTGCATGTGTGTACCTTGCATTAATCACCACAAGGGGGCAGCATATATTCATTTCACACCAAGAAGACAATATGAGCAACAGAGCTACGTTTGCCCTCAAGAGGGCACAGGCTCAAGCATTTAAAGGGGAAATCAAACCAAATTGTAAAAACATACTGTATGTGCCAAGTCAAGTGATATCTCTGTCTTGTTCAAAAAAATGTCAAACACTCAATAATTCTTGTATCATAGCTGGTGTTTTTTTACTCTCAAATCCCCTACATAATAATAATGTTCTCTAACTTTGAAAACAAGAAAATCCCTTAAAACCTCTCTCTCTCTCTCTCTCTCTCTCTCTCTCTCTCTCTCTCTCTCTCTCTCTCTCCCCCCTCTCTTTCCTGTCTGTGACCTGATACCAGGGTGATAATCACACATGCTCAAGTTTATGAGGGCTCTCTTTCTTGATGTGGCTTAAAGAATAGAATATCAAATAGCAAACATGCCTCTTGGTTGTGGAGAGGAGCAGCACGACGATGACACAATGACACTGAGATGAATGGAGCCGAACGGCAGATGAAAGCAGTGAAGAAAAGACAAAAGGGACAGAATGAGACTGTCCACGGATGGATGCACTGACCACACAGCCGAGCAAATTGATCTCCATCTGCACCATAGCTTTGTTCAATGGGACGAAATAAAGAAATGAAATGCAAAATGTTCCCTTTTTGCTTATTGCCACATACTGACGTGTTTTGGTTGAGTAAGATGCTGAGATACAGACATTTTGTTGATTGGTGTACTATATAGCTTTAATGGATGCTCTAAATTTCATGTTTTTGATTAACATAAAACCTAGAATTGTGCACTTACCATACTTGATCTTATAATATAGAGTTTCCAGCCGTTTACAGATTGTGTAGGTCCAATCAAATTAGCTTTAAAACTGTTTTCCAACCTTTTACTGGCAAAACCAATTGTTCAGTTTGCTATAAATGCCTACATGGGTTGAAAGTGGTTAATTTATGGATGTCAGGTGATAATAAGTTTTAGTGATGGCTGCAAAGTCCACTAAAAGGGCCTCAAATTGCTTTATGAACGTGAGTCCTGCACATATTGCGTTGTGGTGTTATCACATCTCTCCACCACAGTACTGAGGCCAAATCCTCATTGGAGTAAAACATTGGGGAAAACGGCATAACTGAAGAAAGAAATGGAGGTGTTTTACTGTCTGGAGGCCTTGTAATTGTTTTTCTACTCTCCAAAGACCTTTTTCCATAAGAGAAATAACCTAGATATGCAAATGTGCATTTTCAATTAATTTAATTCATATAATTATGCAGAGAAAAGAGATTGGGTTGGAAAGAAGTCTCACCTCGTGCCAAGTTGTCCTCCCACTCAAGCTCCCTCACTCTGAGGGATACAGCTAAATTAGCTTGTCTGATTGACGAGAATATTGAAGCATGCTTGGCTAAACAGATGAATATCAATTGTCTTTAATAGTTGAACATTTTAATGACTAGTCTCCAACCTTTCGGAATGAATAAAAAGTTACACGGGTTAAACACAATGCTGTGGGAAGCAGTCAGTAACCCAAAAGAAAGAAGTTATGTTGATTTGTATAAGTAGCTGAAGTGGCTGCTACTTCTTTTCTGACAGAAGTACTTCCCTGCTAGATGTATGCTGAATATAATTTTCTCTGATGGTTTGACTTGAACTGACCAGGTATTTGTTTATTCTCAACATCTGAAATACGCACTATAAAACTCTTATTTATAGTTGGGTAACTTAAACTATTTCCAAAGGCAAACTAACAAGAAAATAGTATAATTAGATTGATAACAGTATGACAGAATCACTAGGGATCAGAGAGGAATGATTCATTTCTTTCATGTTGCTCATTGTCTGGAAAAGCTGTTGTTGCATGCCCTTTTGAATATTGAAGAGATTTCTAATTTTAGGCATTCACAGCTGAAAGAAAAAAATGACTGAATGAGCTGAAACTAAGATAAAAATGTCTTCCAGCAGTCCAGATCTGTCAAAGCAGGAATGGTTTATAAAATGATAAAAGAGAATTATTAAAGGAGCCATAATGTAACCAGAAGTGATAAAATCATTAAAAAAACGTTAACCTTCTCTCTCTTGTCTCTTCTCCTGATTAACTTGTCAGCTCGTTATGCAGAGTATCTTTTGAGTATCTTTCAAACAATATCACAATTTCAGCAGACTCACGATGTTCACACAATAAATATGTCTTGGATATATAACCAGGACTCTGATGTAGGGATTTTGAATACAAATGCATTTCTGCAGAGAATAAAAGATCTTTCTCACGGTGTGTTTATTTGTAAACAGTTGATAGAGCTACAACAGCACTGGCGTATTGGCCTTCACCAGAACTGTGCATCAAACTTGAACAATACTTGATATTATAACTGTGGCACAGTGATGCCAATTAGCTTGGTAATACAGTACAATTAAAATATATGCAAATGTATCAAATTAATTAATCCCACGACACAGTCACACTAATTGGCTGGTGATCCCTGACTCCGATTCCTTCATATTTAACACCAACTCACTCC
This sequence comes from Rondeletia loricata, assembly GCA_900302605.1. Lineage (NCBI taxonomy): Eukaryota > Metazoa > Chordata > Actinopteri > Beryciformes > Rondeletiidae > Rondeletia > Rondeletia loricata. The sequence continues at coordinate 5,192 of OMLI01054576.1, forward strand.
GTCCAGATTTGGGGACAGCAGGCACCAAAGAGTGAAAACAGTAGGAATAATTATGAGTCTAAATGGCTGATTTAATAGATCTGGCTAATTAGTAGTGTTACTTTTGACAGAGTCAGTCTTCTAGGACACAGGCAAACCATGGGAACTTGTTGATGTTAATCAAAAGATGTAGACTTTAATTTACACTTCTAATTAAGAGCTGATAATTATAGTGAGCACGCTCCTCTAGTTGTCTGTAAATGAGCAGACACAAACACAAAACGATTGCAATATCCCTGACTATCAAAGACACACACATATAATGTTTAGACAGACATACTGTAGCCTACATGTTTCAGTCAAACGGGTCCTGGTGAAACCACACTCTGGGCTGTCTGAAGAAATATGGGCAGCTGACCACTGATATAAGCTCTTCAGACAATCAACTGAATTGTATCTTCCACATCTGTGACTTATGCATCGTTTCCTATTCATCACTCTACTTGTACTGCACATCTGTTACTTCACTGCCCTGGCAGATCCATGTCACCTTGTTTTGTCTTGTAATGTGTCAGCTCCAATTAACCAAGTCAAATGCCTTGCATTGCTCCTGTTGTGCGTGGTGAAAAAAAAGCAATTCTGATTCTGAAATATTGAACTTATATCAGAATATTGTGACTCCTGATGGACCAACCCTGAAAGACTTCCTTTGAACATCAGCTTGGCAATACTTCATGATGCCTAGCAGAAGCAAACAGACCTGAAAAATGTATATAAATATAGAAGTAACTACCATGATGGTCGATTCTCAGAATTTGTAATTTAAACTTTTGGATACATTTGGGCAGATATAGATATCAACTGTCACAAAGCAGCAAAAACTCATCTATGACCACCGGTCTAAAAATGCCTGTCAAATGATTTTTTTAATGAACTATCACATTCAGTTTATTGCATCATACTGACTAATTGAGCAATAATTTCCATATTCTTCATCGTAGGAGAGTGACTTACTGTCAGTTATGAACTCAACTGTATGATTGCACTGTGTATTTTCATTTTTTTCTCCCCAATTTTACGTGGTAACGTTAGCGATACCGAACGTGTTCAAACTGCAAGAAGTGTTCTAAATACCACGTCTAAATGTCAATATGTTTTTACGAAGTACAGCAAATGGATTTGAATGTCATGTGGAATATAACGAGAGCTAGAAGACAGACTTATCTCTTTATGAGCTGGAGAATACAGTAAATTGCACTTTTTACAAGCCAATGTCACTTTGAACTAGCACTGCAACCTGATTCAGTCTCGGTGTTCAATTTGACATTCTGTGTTACGCTAGATCAAATGAGAATACCAATAAAAGAAGGGATAGGGTGATGAAACCATAGACTGCGAGTCATTTTCCTCAAGTGAGACCAAGGAAATCAGACACACCTTCCTAAATCACCTCAACCGACTCAACATTACATTTAAATCTACCAACAGGGCAGAGCAAAGCAAGGCCCTGTCTCTGACACATGGCAGTAGTTATGGCATGAGCTTTATGTTCAGGAAGAAAAAGGGACAATGTACAAGCATCCTATAGTGTCTGGCAAGGGAACGATTTCATGTGTCTGACTCACTGTAGGGTCTGGGGTCTTTGATTGCAGCAGATTAGAGATTAAAGGGCCCTTCACTCCGTCACAAAGTGCTCCCAACACACTGCAGCCAGTTCCAGCTAACGTCTGAGATGACTGTGACGCATGCTGCAGAGGACTGGGCGTGTGTGTGTGTGTGTGTGTGTGTGTGTGTGTGTGTGTGTGTGCTTCCCTGTACTATTTATTTTTCACTGAGCAAGGTGAGAGGAGGATTAACTGCCAGCGAATACAAGGATGTTAACTGATTTGAAAATATGAGACGACCCTATACTGTAACTTCCTCACCATGGTTGAGCATGGTTAGATTTGTTATTGTAATGGTGAACCAAACCTTTTCATCATTGTTCTTGAAAATGCTAATGTGATTTTAAAGAAATATGAAACTGCAGCCTGTTTTACCTTGGCTGGTCCCTGGGAGCAGTAGATGACTAGCTCCTCTCACAGTTTTTGGCATATGACCTTGAGTGCTTTATTAATTTCCTTAATTTTTTTAGGGCAATACCTCAGGCTATTCACCCAAAAGATGAGTCAGGGGATCACTTGAGGCAGAACGTCTGAAATTAGGCAATTTCCTCTTGTTGAGAAGTCCTTCAACAATTGAAATTCATTAACTATTTCAATTAAAATAATAATTGTTGAAGAATAATTAAATTTAAATGATCAAATTAGCTTTTCTGTTTTATGTTTAAGGTAGCCTTTTCAATTATTCAAAGGAGAGTAATTATTCAAGGTATTGGGTCAGTGATAGAAAGTCAGCTGACAAGAGTCTGGTTATATATATAACATATCTGATCATGTCAGACTGTTTTAACATTAAACTGGTGAAAACTGCATCATTTTACTCTGCTAGTTTCATGCTTAAATATAATTTATCTAATGCCATGTAACAAAGACAGAACTTTTAAATGCAAAATGCAGAATGTCCCCAGATTAGCGTGCAGAATACTATGGTGAAGTTGAGATCCTTTGGAAACTGTGTTGCTATGGGAAGCTGAAAGGCACTCTACCACTTTAGCTCTCATTTAACCACTTAAGTTAAAAGCCTAATTCATGAGCATGATGAACTCATCTGGGACAATTAGCCTATATTTAGGGGTCCAAGCAGCAAAGCTGCTGGAAACCTATTGTAAGGATTTTATTTTTTTTCTCCACTAAAAGTGTGTGCAGCTCAGAAACCGTAAGTCCCAGAGTAACCAAACTTGGCAGGTGGCAAGTTTCTACATAAAAATTTGTTGAATACTGGATCATACATTTTGACATATGCCCAATGTGAAGGGCAGCTGATCCTGGGACAGTGAAATTTTTTTATTTCAACTTGAAACGTCTCACACATGTGTACGACTACACTGGGAACAGTTGTGCCAAATTTCATAATGATCGGTTAATAAACACAGATACGGTGGCCATTATACCATGTAAACTGCTATATTTAAACGCTATATCTATAGCTTCTCTGAACCTAAACTGCATGGAACTTTCCAGTGGTGATCATGGATCAGTGGATAAAGCTGCAGGCTTTCAACTGAAAGGTTGACAGTTCAAGCCTCAAGGGGTGTGAGGATGAAACAGGAAGCATGACTGGTACAAGTTCAATTTAATAATGTGATCATGGGATGCTCTGCATTGGTACCCTTGTGCTCAAAAAAGTTATTTCAACTTAACCTCTTAATGAATTCAAAATCAGTTCAAATCTACCTGAACATAAACTACATAAAACCCCACCACTGGTCACAGTAGCTCAGCTAGTAAAGCAGGTGACCAGCAACCAAAAGGTTAGTAGTTCAAGCCCAATGCTGGGCTATAGTGCAAAATAAACAGCAAATAAATTAATTTAGCCTCTATTTTCTTCACCTTACATACATGTCTTCTGCCATTATTGTTAAACAAGCATAACACCGCTCCAGTTTCACCTAGACTCTTTCTCCAGATTCCTTGCATTCATCTGCACAAATAATCAAATCAATTCTTTATTCTAAATTGTTGAATTTTGCTTGGACCCCTTTAATTGCTGCTTGCAGCTTTCATCTTTTTGATTCAGTCTAAAAGACACTTGGATTTGTGTTTTGCTGTATTACACTGATTTTTATTTTGACAGATGCTTTTTACTCAGGGATATAGCTGACCAAAGATAGAGATACAATTCATCAATTGACTCATTGTATTTTAAAATGTGTTGCACTCAGTGTGTCATCTATGGAGAGGTGTGATCAAGACTGAATATATCATCTGCAGTATGGTCACCTAACAATTCCTATGTACACCTTCCCAAAGATACTTTGAAAATATCCAAACTTAAATTGACAGCAATCAGTAGTGACCAAATGCTAAAATAGCAATTTGCGGATGTATTTACTCCCTTGAGAATTTATTCTAAAGATAGTAAACGCATGTCTGAGTCAGACTTACAGGAGGCATCTATTAAAGTGTCAACTGTCGTTAAAAATGTCAACAATCAAAAACAGTTATACTGTAATGTAACTTTAGACTGTAGTGTAAATGTGTAGTCTTATAATGGTAACATGTACCACACAAAGAAAGAAAAAAACAACAACTACCAGTCAATGAGCTTGTGTGAGAAGTCATTAAAAAAGTGTATAATTGGTGTAGTATATGTAAGAGCTGAAATAAAATATGTCGTATGCTCACAGTGGTTTGAAAACAACATATCATGTAGCCTTACACTACTGATATGAACATTCTTCTTCTTATATTACTCTGAAAAATTTGTTTGGAGAAAACAATCGAAAGCCTCATTCTTTCATTTACATTCTAGTAACATACCAGGCTGCTATTTCTGGTCTTGGCAAGTTCACAGCACCACAAGGGGTCAGAGCAATTTATCAAGATGATTGCGGTACAATAACGACACCTCTGTCTCCTGTATCATGTGCAACACCTAAAGGCAGCTGAACTTCATTTCAGAGAGGATCAGCCAGGAATGAAAGTGTGTCAACAACAACTAAAAGAGGAAAAATATAAAGAAGATTTCCCATTGAAAGCTATCTTACAAGTAAAACATCACAACCAACCATTAAAAAAATCATCATCATTACAAGAAACATGACTAAATGTGTTGAGTGAATTATATGCAAATGTAAAGCTGCAATTCACTGTGAGGATTTTGTGCATAGGATTATGCAGGATCCCAAGGTGTTTACAGTTTTATTCATGCTACTTTCAGAGAAAGGTCAAAGTCAGCTTAACGTGTGTGTTTTCACAAGCACCTGCAATATACTGCATATATATATATTTCTCGATGGAGTTTTTGGCCTGCATACTGTACCTGCCCGCTCATGGCCACATTGAGTCAACCTTGAAAATGTGTTGAGGTAGTGCAGGTTGGGAGCATTATTCATGTACTGGGATTTCTGTTGCATTTCAACAGACAGAGTAACACACTCCTAAATCTTCATCGATCGTTTCTTTTTCCTTCATCTTGGGCCAATGCTGCTTGCCTCAGCACATCACCACCTTGCCTGTCTCAACCTGTTCTCCCCTCACCAGCTACTGATACACACTAATGTACCAGCAGAAGAAGCTGTGGTTCAAGTTCAAATATTTGAGCTTTCTACTAGGACTGTCACGATATCAAATTTTCACAATACGATTATCATGGCAAAAAATAACATGATAACGATATTATCGCGATATCTATAGCAATCATAAAAAAAATACTGCGATCACTTAAAATGCATCTTTAACTTTATTTGTTTTCTCTTTAAAAACTGAAAACATCTGATTCCAATGAATTTTTCATGGCAGTCAACAAATACAATTAATCAGATTATCAACTGAAACAGTCACATGAAGTTAAATAATCCAGCCACGATATATCGTGGCTGGATTATTTACATGATATTAGTATTTTCCATTTTTAAGTATCACGATTATCGCAAAACCCGTATATCGCGACACCCCTACTTTCTACCATCTTCAGGGCATTTAGCCTGTCACCATTCTCTGTTTTCCCTGTACAACAACACTAGAACCTCGCATGACATGCAGTTAGCAGGAATAGTTCAGTAACATTATTATAATCACATCCGATAAATTCAAAAGATGCAAAATCTCTGCTGTTAAATTTAGAAAATATGATTCAAACATGCTAAAAGCTGGTACAGGCTGTTAGGCTGAACAGAATGTGTCAGCCCACTCAGCTCACACCGCAATGTAACAAAAATAATACATACAGACAAACACTGGGTCGCACACACAGAGCTTTTCTACTTTACTGTATCTAACAATAGCATGTGAAATCAGTGAATGTGGTGATAGTGTGTAAAATACTGATTGTAATAGTGGAATGGCCCAACACTATATTTACCAAGGAGGTGTGGAACTACATGAAACGGAGGCAGTGCTGCTCTATGGTGTATTTCATTCTATTCAGTCGAGCCATGGACTCTCTAAAAGTAGAAATTTGTAGAATTGCTTTACTGGAGAAACATAGGTTTCACTGTGTGTAACACATTTCAAGTATGGCCCACATGTGACCCAGTGAGATCATGCAGACAGAAGAGAATGAGCCTCAATATGGAACCCGGCGTTGCTATACACTTAACATTCGATCGAGCTTTAACTCAATACACATTTACTGCAAGCCAGACTAGGCTCAGGCTGAGTAAAGGGTCACTTAAATAATGTGGCAGGTTCAGGGTTTTAGCGAGCGTTTCCAGCAAAGCCCCTTATCCAAGAACACATCACACCACATCTTAGGGTTGCTGACAGTGCAAAATTCTAATAGTAATAGGAATAATTGCTGACTGACTATTAATGTGGATGAGAGCAGTCTGGCAGGACAAGGTCAGAGATGTGATTAAATGTGCACAGAGAAAACAAAAAGGGCCCTGTGAGCAGAGGAACTGTGAGGTTTACATCGCAGTTCCTCTGTCAGTCACTTGAATATGGACAAGGTGAATCACAGCTCTGTGCACAAAGCAGGACACAGCATGATTTTCCTGTCATGCGGAGATAAATACTAAACTTGATTAGTGCTCACATTTCTTTGCAAAAAGGAGATGATGATGATGTACTGATGATATGAGCTCTTCCACTGTAATCACCTGAGACTACTGCAGTGGAATTGCGTTGTCATCGTGGTTGATTGAAATTTAGAGCTCATAAACTCGAAACAGCGGAATTGCAGGTTTGTCAAATGTACGAATAAGGAGCACTTTACACTGACACTTTAAATGGGTTGCATTAATGCCTGCATTACTCTATAATTAGCAAGACAGCTGGTTATTCAGCAGTAAATGCAGCAAAGCTGTGTTGAAATTCCATGCATCAGCATCGCCTCTATGATTTATACAAAGAAGACAAGAGGGGGTTGGGAGGAGAAACAAGGTGGTGGGCGGGGTGGGGAGAGGGGGCTGCTAGAGCTATGCACATGTTTTCCTTGAGCAGGGGATGATGCTAATGTCTGTGCCAATGTGCAGCCCATGTGTGCAGCAGCATATTTCATGGTTAGTTTACCAACCATACTGGCCATTCCTGAGCAGATGTTTCAAACAAATCCCATGGATTAAGAGGAAATACGTGTTAGCAGAGAAACAATTTGACAAACACTTATCAGTCCTCCGAGGTGGTTGAGCTGTATATAGAAGCTGGTGTGGGTGTGCTGCATAGGCGAGCACAGAGATAGGGGCTTATAACCAATCTGAATGGCATTTATACCGCATTATTTCCACTATAGGCTATTCAAATGGTGCCCATGCCTTACCTTTCTTCAGCAGCTTACATTGGTCTTACATTGGTTTTCATCCTCTCCATAAAACCATAAGACACTTGCTGCCTCCTTCTCTTCTATTCAGAAAAAATTTCTGTAGGTCCATACGGACCAAAAACTGATGCCAAACTGCATCGAGAAGCAACTATTGGGCCTGGAAACACATTTTTAAACCTGGCCTACATCTATTTCACTCCTCTACGTTTTTTACACCATTGATTACTTTTAGTCTGAATATGAGCCATATTATTAAAATAGCCCACCAAACTGTCAATGAAGTGATTCTCAAAATGCCTCTTCACTTTCAGCAGCCTAGTGTAGATTCACTTGAGATTCTTAAAGGCCTCTGAACCCCAAAAAGAGTTGAGCATTGACTCTTATTGATAGAATAATGAAACTTTTGGAAGAAAGTGGAAATTTCAATGAATAAATACAAACTCTAGTTATTTTTGTATAAACCAAGTGACATAATCTACAATTACTAATACTGATTGAGTGCTTTCTTATCTTGTATGGAATGGAAAATGGAAATGAAAACATATTAATATTCATATTACAGTTCAATTTAGACCTGTAATTTTTAGAATGGATAATGTATTAATCTCAGTGAGAAGTCAGAAATGCAAGTATACTGCATTTTCTCCCTTGAAAGGGGATGTACTGTACATGCTACATGCCACTGTACAAAACTCACCAGAAATGAGTTTTTAAAAGCAGATTTTCATTCATTTCTCCCCCCTAGCATTTCTGGGGAAAGATCACAAGATCACAAGCAACAAAGGTTCCAGGCCGATTTCAAAACCAAGACGATGCATGTACATGGTAGGTGCTTTAGCCATCTGAGCCACTTAGACAATTTGTCCTCTGCCCCTTTCAGAGTCTGTGCACGCCACTGTAGCAGGATATCTGAAATGCCAAGTGCGTGAAGATGAGTTATATGGTATATTTCAACTTGGGACAAAATGCATCAGTTGTACTAAGAGCAGAAGATGATACTGATGCATGCTTGTTCTTGCCTGGTAGCCAATGCTGCAAGCAAATCTGTCAGACTGACATTCATGTCGCTGTCCTTGGTACTGAAATCACGACACGAATATAAACCTTTAAGATTCCCCATTATTATGAATGAATAATAATAGTGATGTGTTATGGTGTGTTTGTGGTACTTATAGTGACCTCATCTTACTTTATGGTATTACTCTATACTATGGTATTACTATATGGTATTAAAGGATGGTATGGTATGATATAGGATTTTCTGTGGTTTTTGATTTGATTTGATTTGATTTGATTTATTTGGTGATAATTACATAGAAGACAACAAAATATCACCGAGGATAAAAACACAATAAAGCACAAGTGCTTATTTCCATTGTGGTCCTCTATACAGCTGCATGACATTTTAAAGTTTTGCTCTGATAGGTATCCTTCTAAAATTCATAATAGGATTATTATAGCTCTTTTTGGATCAATCTGCCTTGTATCCACTCCTGGTCTTTGTCATATAACTATAGGCCTATTCCCGGTAAAGATATTTAGAAATTACATTAATTAAATAACTAAAACGTGTATTTGAAGTTGAACCTTTTTGTTTTCAAAATAAAAACATGCTCGAAACTGACTTCTTAACCCACAAATGGTTTGGTAAACAGACATTTTTGAAAGCAGGCGCAGGCTATGATGATTTAATTAGACGAATCATCTCAGGACATTTTCGCGGGACAAAGAAAGTGTCCCACTGGATAATCCAGATAGAGCTCAATCGGGAGAAACTTGATCACAATTTATAGAGAGCCGTGCTTCTCCGAACAAATGAGATTTGGAAAATGAAGATGGGAGGAGGGGGAGGGGGTTCATATAGGTGGTCCATGGAAATATCATCCCGGACCAAACAGGATCCATGTCTCCTCAAGCAAGCGCTGATCACTGAAGAATATGTCTCGTTAGAGAGAGGGAATGTCCTGGCACCAACACTAACAACCTGGGAAGACAGAAACCTCACCGTCCTCCACACTGCACGTTTCAAATCACAATGGGCTGTACACGCCAAAAAAACGCATGCAAATATCACAGATGCATTGAAAACGCGATGTGCAGCGTTTGCATTGCGCTCAGTTCCCCCTTCAGACCGCTTTGGTTCGCTCCAGCGCCTCTGCATCCTCAGTGCGAGGTGTGTTTCTGAGCCAGGCGCGCCGCTCCGCTGACACGATGGAGAGATTAAGACCGATCAGAGACCTTCTTGTGCAGGACTGTCTTATTCTGAACTGTTGACGGGGTGAGTTGTTTCTGGACATGAATCGTTGCCACTTGACTTTTCTTTTAGGCACTGTAACAAGAAATAACGTCAATTAAAAGTGAGACTGTTGAGGTGACAATGTGTAACACAGTGACTTTGGAAAACTCATGGGTCAAAGGAACACCTTAGGGAGCCATGGACACTTGAATGCCAAAGTTAGATCATTCTGGACAACGTGGCTTTTGTTCCTCTTTAAGATGCTGGCTATTTCTGTAAATAAAGCATAATGTGCCTGTAGGTTCCCAAGGAGTGAGCGTGCCATGCTGTAAGTATCTTGCTAAAGAAGAGACAATGTGGTGCATTGGTTTGGACACATGTTCCACCAAACCAAGGACAGTGTAAATACACAGCTGCATTATTTTCTTTATCATAAACCCTAGATTAATGGTTTGCTTTATAGCCTCTTACGGTTTTAATATCATCCGAGCCAGAGGACATATCTACCTATCGTCCGTCCTTTCAGCCGCAGTGTCAGCCACTGAAGCCCCAGAGAAACTCTCCTCTCTGGAAACTGTGTAACCAATGAGCATACAATGAGAATACAATGAGAATACAGTGAGAATACAATGAGAATACAATAATTTCAGAGCTTACACAATGAGATTGTCATTCACACTCTTACTGTTTTCCTCCATGAGGTTGTGACATTCTGTTTGGACACAAAGATTAAATGACATTGAGTGGCCAAAGTATTTTTACCTGAATTTGCAGCTGGCAGTCTTGAATGATTTGTTGGAAATTGTTTGTTCAGCTGGCTGATTGCATAGAACAGACCCTAATTCATACATGACAATCACAAGAGAGAACCCTCCAAGACAAAAAGACAAAGCTATCCATTTTTAGGACTTCAGTTTTCTTCTTTTCTCAAAAGACTGAGAAAATGACATCCACAGGTTTTTTATGATCTAGGAAAGTGGCCAAAGCAAAGGCATGTCGGTCTAAGCTAGTTGCCCCCCTTGATGAAATAATGAAGAAAATAACTTGATTTCTGAAGCATCTAGTGTAGTGTGGATTTCTTGCAAGGGCTTGTGCAGCTCAAGAATCTAGTCATTGATTAATTTGCTCTTCTTCAGTTTGTGGGGAAATACATGTGTTAGGGGAATACTTCTTTGCAGTACCGGATGAATTTTCTCTGCAGCATCTCTGTCCCACTTGATCAGATAGAGGAATATAGACATTCTTCGCTGTTTAACCAGCATCTTTACCCCTGTCCTTTTACTTGCATTAAAAAGGACCGTTTGATGGGTAAGGAACTAAATACCATCTATCCACATTTAATTTCCCACAGTTCACTGAAATCCCCACAAGGGATTCAAGCTTAGTACAGTCTAAAAATATACACTCAAATATAGTCTGTAGAAATCATTTGCACTTTTACACAAAGCATGATTAGTGTATACAATACAAATGTATTCCTGTCTTTCCTTGTGCTGTCTTCCTATCCATCAATCTCTCTCTCTCTTCATGTCTCTCTACATAGAGAGACATGTGCATATGATACATTATGTATATGTTTTTCTGCACGTGTTGTGTGTGACTGTCTCTCTGAAGGTGAGTGGCAGCTGCTGTTTGAGACACCTGCCTTGTGATCTCAGGAGACAGATGGCATGATTGTCATTTGTGATTAGCGGGCGGCTCTCGAGTCTTGCTTTGTTGAACGCCGCATGTTTGATTGCCTGTTCCCGTCATAGCGTTTGTCCAATTTCATGGCTCTTGGGGCTTGTTAATAGGAGCGGGGAGAAGAGAGAGCAGAGGGCCAGCCAGTGTGCTTGGTTGGACCCTTTGATTAGAGGGCATGGTTTGTGATGCTGAGAGACAGAGTATCACGTCAGATAAATACACTGGCTGACAGGGACGCGGCCTAAGGATTATTGATCAGGCCCAATGGGCAATAACAAGCATATCAGTCTGACACAAATACTCTCTCGACCCTGTGGGTGTTACATCATGACATTCATGGATTATTCCATGAAGAGAGCAAGTGGCATTTTAACATTACTCTCGGTTGACCGCCGTAAAATCAACATGTACTTGTAAATTCAAAAATAATTGATTGGTTTGTTGAGGTTGCTGAAGATTTACTCATCAGATTCATGCTTCACTAACATGGCCAAAAGTAATGTTGTTAGAAGCCAAACAGGCACGAGAATATGATCCTATTGATTAAATCCTGCAATTTAAATCAAACTCAATTAGGACCAATTATCTCAACTGAGTTATATGCATTAGCTACACTCATTAAGGAAATTCACACTATGCCCACAGGCTTGGGATCAAATCCGTCATCCAGTTCCCCTCATCACAATGTGACAAGAGCAGACATGCAAAATGAATGATCGTATTCAAGATAAAATTCAAGGTAAAATTCCCCACTTAAAAAACCATGGTGTGTTAGATATAATGAATGAATGAATGAATGAATGAATGATCTTTGAATGAAGACAGAAGCTGTGATCTATATTGTCAGAGGTCTGGAATGACGTGTTAGGAGCACGAGTAGGTCAGTACTCTGCATTTATTTTTAAAAAATCATTCCACATCTAATGAGATTGTTAAATCAGGCACATCTGACTATGCTTTCCAAAATGTGACGCATGAAATCGTTATTGCCCCCAATGATGCTGTTAACTCTGAAATACTGTTTTTCTTATGATATGAACTTTTTGTTATCATATCTAATTATTCTGGCCAAAAATGATGAGTTTATTATGTTATTCAAATGGATTCGCATATTTTTTTGGGTTTGAACTTTGTCATTAGTATAGTCTCTGTTGAGAGAAACTTGTGGCTGGAATCCTATAAGAGATGTGGGTAGTCTCATGTAATTATGATGCTCATAATTGAGTGGGTTTATTTGTTAAAGATCAACACAAAACAGCACATCTTCCAGTCGACGGACAGGGGAAGTGGTTGGTGACATGAGATTCAGTGTTTCTGGACTGTTTGACCATATCGACTTTAGACTTTGCAACATGGCCGGTCGTTTCCTGTGAATGTGTTGATAGAGCTGTCTGGCATTGACAAATATTTCTTGTAGTGAATTTGAAACGGAGACCATTCTATGTTAATACAGAATACCTCTCCAACAGAAACCATTATTTAAAGTGAAAATAGATGCAGCTCTCTGAAACTACTGAAAATGTGTAATTTTACATTGCTTAACAGAGGGATCTCACTATTGGATATGAAAACGAGTCATTCCCGTATGAGTTTACAAGAAAAACACCACTTAAAATTCATTTTGCAAGGGAGGCCTGACTTTGATGCAAATCAAAGGACGGCAGTGGGATGATGAAACTGAATATTTATGGTCTTTTCCAGACCCAGAGATGTCCCAGAGTACCTTAAAGCCTTATTAACAGCAGATGAAATTGCACTTGAAAGTTGTAGGCAGGTTACTTGACAGCTGAAATGAGAAACTCAAGTGCTTTTTACTATTGAGAGCAAATCACTAAACTGCCTCTCTTGTGAATGACACACTGTATATTTACAGAACTGTGCAAATCCAGCAGGCAAAAACTTATATTACTGCAGTGGCATTGATACAGTAGGCTTGAAAGCTACCATAACTGTAAGAGACTTGTACAGTGTTATGGACTGTATATGATGGCAGTTAGAATACAATAGAATACAGAATTGAATTGAATAGAGTAAAATACAGTCCAAATTAGAATTCTCATAGACACACATTTCTTTGCCTTATCAAAGTCTTAGTAACCAAATTGGGCACACTTTCTGAAATAACATTGATCGATTTTCACATAATAATCACACTGTAATAGTCTCTCACCCTTTCTCTCTCTTCCTCTCTCCTCCTCTCTCTGTCTCCCTACTGCAGTATGCATCTACTGTCTGAAGTAATCGAATCTGTGGCAGAATTGTCTCGCTGTGTTGTCACGGCCTGGGCTGTGGGGCCGTGAGCGGCGGCCACCATGACGTACCCCAACGCCAGCCTACTCACAGCCAACTTCAGTGGGGCTTTGGATGGCCGTGGCTCGGGGGGAAACATCTACCGGCCCTTCTCTGTATTCAGCGTACTGACTCTTACCTTACTGGCGATGCTGGTGGTGGCCACCTTCGTCTGGAACTTGCTGGTGCTGGTGACCATACTGAGGGTCAGGACGTTCCACCGCGTGCCCCACAACCTGGTGGCTTCCATGGCCATCTCTGACGTGATGGTGGCCGCCCTGGTCATGCCGCTCAGCCTCGTCCACGAGCTGAACGGCAGGCTGTGGAAACTGGGCCGTGTGCTGTGCCAGGTGTGGATCTCCTTCGACGTGCTCTGCTGCACAGCCAGTATCTGGAATGTGACGGCCATCGCGCTGGACCGCTACTGGTCCATCACCAGGCACCTGGAGTACACGCTCAAAACGCGCAAAAAGATCTCCAATGTGATGATCGCCCTGACCTGGCTGCTGTCCTCCATCATCTCCCTGTCGCCGCTCTTCGGCTGGGGAGAGACCTACTCAGAGGGGATGAAGTGCCAGGTGAGCCAGGAGCCGTCCTACACCATCTTCTCTACCTTCGGAGCCTTTTACCTGCCCCTTTGTGTGGTGCTGTTTGTCTATTGGAAGATCTACAAGGCTGCCAAGTTCCGGATCGGCTCTCGCAAGACCAACACTATCACACCCATGGCTGAGGTGATTGAGGTACCTTCGGTTCGGTTAGACACAGATTTCTTTGCCTTATCAGTCTCAGTAAACCACGTTGGGCACAATTTCTGAACACACCTTGATACATTTTCTCATTATAATCTCTGGTCCATATAAATCAGGATATCATTATGCTCATTATGCAACTGACTGATGCTGCTTATGCTCTAATACAGGTTGCTGTGCAATTAGTTATTGTTTATGCCGATGAGCTATTCGACTCTAATGTGCAAGGATACGGACAAATAATTGAAGGAATCCTGCTCATCGCCACCAGCTTGTTAATGTGTGTAGGCAGAAGGTGGTAAGCTATAAATACCAGCATCTTTAACAAGACCATGGGCCACTGCACCATCCTGGCTTTGGCGTTTTCTTCTAATAAACAGACACCCAGGCCTAGATCTATTCAGTAAGCCTCAGAAAACATTCAATCAGGCAAATGTTCCCTGTGCAAATTGAGTCTCTACCCACTCTTCACCAGCACTGGTGTTTTGGGAAGTGCTATTTGAAGCTGAATAGGAACACCCAAAACCACAACTCACTGATAAAGATTAAGGTATTTTCAGACATCTAGGCCAGATATTTTCAGATGCCTTTTTCCTTCACTCTGTGAAAGGCTGGTTATTAAAAT
>OMLI01054612.1:3789-13789 GCA_900302605.1 Rondeletia loricata
CATTTCTGTCTGTGTGCTCCACTCAAAGACTGCTGGGAGGTCTGGGCCACATGTTGATAGCCTGTCCATATTAAAAACACACACACACACACACACACACACACACACACACACACACGCAGATGAACAGAGCCCCGCACACTGCCAAATCATGATTGATGAGGCCCGGCATTAGGTAACATTATAGGGCACACTTGCTGGCCCTGTCCTTTAGTGACATCACTAGGGTCAGGAGTACAGTGTTAGTATCGAGCGGTGCACTTTATTAGATGCTTCATGAATACGGCAGAGAGACACACAGGCCCACTGCAGCATGGTAAGGGGAGAGGGAGGAGTGGGCAATGGCGAGGGAATGGATTCATACACTGCTGTGAGAAAGAGGCACAAAAGATCCATGTAAAGAATGAACCTAAAACAAAGACAGTTAAATGATATATAGCATGCAGCCTTATGAGGTATAGTGTACAGAAAAATGCAGAATAGCAACATGTTATGATGTGCCAAACATTACAGCGTGTAAGAATGAGGATGAAGAAGATAAACGTCCAAACATCCAGCTATGCTAAAGGAAATGGATCCTTACCATCCTGTTTATCCTGACAAAGTCCTCGGGTTTCTTGGCCCAGGCCGGCAAGTCCACATCACATACCATGGTCCTGTCCTCCCTCATTCCCAGATGGTAGCCATTGCTATTGACAAACATCTCCGGGAGGTAGTAGAACTCTGGAATCAGTTCCTGGATTTCGCAGAACGAGAGATGTGCAAGCGATTATTGTGACTGACAAGACCACAATGTCCAATACCGCAGGTTTCACCATGCAATCAACCAACAATTCAACCAAGTGCAAGAAATAACATATGTGAGTGGAGAGCCACAGAGAAACAAAGAAAAATGGGCTGTGTATCCCGTTGAGATGGAGTGAGAATTCGAGGGGAAAGGTAACGCAAACAAACTAAACAGCGGGCCATGAGAAGGCGGTGAGAGGTGCTAGTCCAGTTATTCCAGGCAGAGGTGTTAGGTGTGTTAAACGAAACTGGAACTGAGTTGGGGGTTTTTCCCCCCCTGGTCTCTGGGCTCTTGTGATGGGGTCAGGACCTCGGCATGGAGGGGAAGCCAGCACGGTAAAGGAGTCCCCCGACGTAAAGACTGGTGTGATTCCATGCACTGAAAAAGAGCAAACGTTTACCTGGGCTTTGAGAGAAGAGCGTTCCCTAAGGAAGCTCTCCTGTGTCAAGAACTCCCCTCCAAAAAAAGGTATCGGCCCGAAATGTAAATGATGTGCGGTGTCTGTCGTTCTACATTCCCCACTCTGATCCCTAATCCTCCTGATCACACAGCCGAGAGAGGATGACTGAGTAATGCCTCTGCACACGAGGAATGTAGCCCCTCCGCTCTCCGTCCTCATTAGAAAACAATGTTAAGACTAGTTAAATGTCGTTGTCTGTGTGTAGCCCGAGATTATGAAGGGAGTCTCAAGACATTTTAAGTCGATATATGAACTTGTATTAGGCTTGTTTTATGAATGCAGGGTTTGTTTATAATGCCTATGGGCTACATAACACACAGAGCTTTTAGGCGCCCATAAATCACTCCATTTTGAGAGCGCGAGTTAGCATGACATGGTACAGCCCCGTAAAACTCCTGGTCTGCTGTTGGTCACATTTCACCCTCTGCACACGGCGGGGGGAAAGGGAGCAGAGTAGCTGTTCCTCCCCGTTTCTCTCTTTCTCTCTCCCTCTCTCACACACACACACACACACACACACACTTCTCCTCCTCTTTTTGGTTTGTGAACTTCCTGCCGTAACTCACCACCAAGCCGTTAAAACTGCCAGCTCCGTTTTCAAGCCCGCCTCCCATGGCAGCCATTAATTCTGCAACAGCATCGTAATGGGCTAACAAGTCAATCACACAAGCCTCCGTTGCTTTACACTGTGTCACCTTAATGACACGTTCGTCAAAATCTGTCACCAGCGGAGTGCTGCTGGATTCCTTCAGACAGCATGGTGGCAGTTTGTGTGTGTGTGTGTGTGTGTGTGTGTGTGTGTGTGTGTGTGTGTGTGTGCCCACTACTAGTCCGCCTCTCTTCCCCCATGGGTGGTTGTGCCAGTGTGTGCACAAACACACACACGCGCAGAAATAAATGGGAGGTATGGCTGCACATTAATGATGGGGTGGTTGAGGAGGTGAGGCCTTGGTCGGTGCAGGGTTGTTTCCATTTGACTTGCTCTTTTAGGAGGTCATCCCCATCAGGGGTTCTGCCTCCCCTGGTCTTGTCGTCATTACTGCTGAAGGAGGCCGGGGTTAATGAAGGAGGGACCCTGGTGAAAACAAGCTGCCTTTTAATCACAAGCCTGATGGCCCACTCACCGTACTGGGCCGAAGCTGACCTTAACCCCGGACTCTCCGCTCCAGTCTCACTTGCTACATGGTGGCTGTCCATGCATGCTGTTCGTGTGTCCATGCGTGTGTGTGTGTCTGTCTATATGTTTGTCTGCCTTTCTGTCTGCATGCATGGAAGCCTGTGTGGTTCTCTGTTGTTTTTAAATATTGAGATATTAAGCGGGACAGAAACACATTTTTAAAATTTCCTTTTTTGTACCTACATGCAAGATTGGTAGAAAAATGAGGTCATAAGAAAGAGATCATAATAACTGCTTATAATCTGATCAGGCAAAATAGTGGCCCCTAATGCACCATGGGTAAACCAAACAAGCTCTCGCGTAATATTTCCCCGCTTCTAATACATTATGAAATACTGTTAGTGCTCCAGCATAGTCTTCCACAGTACTATGCCTCTCCTTTTCGGTAATAGATCAGTAGCCATCCTATGTGTGTAAAAACAAATGCATGCAGACATACAAGTGGTTTAAAGTAGGTTGTATTTGTTAACAGGGTGGCGTTTGACTATTCGACTGTTCGCTGGCGTGCAGCTTTCTGCCTCTGCCTCACATAGATTGTTGGCTGCTCTCCCCTCGGTCCTGGCAAGTAAAAGCCCTGTCCGTACATAAAAGACTACATTTTAAATAGCTTTTGTCATTAATGCTTTATTAATTGCCTAGGGCAACACTACCCGACGCAGGGTGTGCTAGAAATATATGACACTTTGAGGTCAGTGCGTGTTCCTGCTGCGTGTTATGCAGTGGGCAAAATGGAGGCGAATCAGCAGGGTTCAGCGTTTTCGGTGACTGCTCTGTGGGTTTGCAGAGGGAGGGCTTTGTCTTTCTCCCAGACACAGCCTTTGTTCAGATTCACTAGCACACGCATGCACAGATACAAGATCTCTCTATTCTTAAAACTGTTTGTTTTCCATACGAGTTCAATCAAATGTGCATTTCTAAGTGCTTAGGTTAGGGTATGCCTGTGTACTATGGGTCTTTGTGATTCACTGTTTGGATGAGGCATTTATAATTCATGGTATATATTTTTGCAATGGTGTAGAGGTACACTAGCTGAGGAGGGGAGCATAGTGAGAGGCTGGATATAGTGTCACACCGAAACCCAATTATACATCAATTGCTATTATGCTGATAGATATATCCTGTAATATATGATGATATGCAACATCATTACAGTTAGAATTGGATACTTAACACCCATAGACTCTCAACTGCACCTCTTGAAGAAGAAGGTATCTGGGATACAGACAAGGAAAGGAATAGATAATAGATAATCATCACAGAATAGATATTCCATTACTTCCACTTGTTTAGGGGCATAAATATTATTCCCGGTAAAACCAGTGTACCTATGTAACAGCACATCATGCATTGAAGCTGCCCTTGTTGTTTTTCTCACCTTTACATCAGAGGTGTCCCTCTGACAATTCCTCCAGGAGCGGGCAATGGCTGAAAAGGTGCGGTCAGGGTGGTCAAATCTGTTGTTATTGGCACTGAGGAAGAACGTAGTGAAGGGCTCCTAGGAGAAAGCACATTAGACATCACACAGTTCAAAGATCTCCACCCAAACATGAAGTCAGCATTTTCTTTTCTACCCTCTTGACATCTATTTGATGATATTCATCAAACATAAGTACTGCTTTAATGATGTAACTCACAGGATTACCATGCAACTTATTCAAAATACATGGAGGCATCTGACTGAAACTGAATAATCACAATTTGCAGCATTATTTCATTGTTATTCTTTTCTGTGCCAGACTAAGCCCTAGTGGAGATCCCTCACTCATTTACTGTATCCAAGCCTGAGGGAGAATTAATTAGTGCTCTTCCTGAGTACAGTGAGCCATAATGGTAATTGGCTCAAATTCTGTGTTCTCAGCCTGAGATGGCGAGCACTGCGGGCTGGAGCGGATGGATCACTCACCAGAGGAAGAAAGGGATTGTGGGAACAAACCCATGGAGGCCAGTCTAACTACTGTCATGGGAACTCCCTCAATTCATCAGCCCCCTCTACTAATGAGGGGGAAGGAGAACCACAGCACAAACTCCCCATCAAGCTCTTTCACATTAATAAGCTGACTTCCAAATCAAATGTGCACCAACTCCAAGAAGCTGTGCAGGTTATAAGGGCCTGCCTTGTGGGGAGCAGACTGGGTGAGAGTGCATGTGCCTCCTCCTTCTCCTCCAGAGTAAATGAGGACAGTGCTCAGTAACCTTGATGGACACGTCTCCCAGCGCTCACTGGGCTGCCTGCAACACATAAACCTGTCACAGCAGCCTGTGTAAATCATTACCCAGCCACTCTTTATTTAGTTCACATATGCCAGTTTACTGGCCTGTGAAATGCGTTTTCTGAGCGCCATTGGTCTAACTCAGGACCAATCAAATTGAGAGTGTTTCCTGTGCAGAAGCCGACGGACCTCAAAGGAAAAGCATCATCAAGTTTGACAAGTGACAATCAACCTAATGCAGACTCAAAAATGAAAGTCTTTCTTAGGCTGTGGTTTTGACTTGATTCCTATTCAAATTCTTGCCTAATTCCAGGATTGTGAGCACAGCGCAATGATGGGTATGAGTTTGGTTGATGTAATGATGCTACTCACTATCCTGATGAGCCACAGCAGGGTGGAGGCAGCAGTGGAGTAGTGGGAGTTGTAGTGATAAGGCGGTGTCTGGTCATCTTCCCATGTCTCATAGCGTTCGGCGTAGAACACTGCACGCTTCGGATTCAGAGCGCCAATAGGCTGGAAGGAAAATAAGGAAATAAAAGGTTCAGTTCTTACAAAGTGATTTGTTCTTCTTGTTTTTAGATCTTATTATGAACTGGGCTTCCTTTGTGTCCATCCAAAAACCACCTGCTCCAATACAATGGCATTTTATTTAGCAATTGCTGAAATATTACATGTAACACTTTCCAAACAGCCTCCTACCCGTTTCACAGCATAGTTAAGACACGGTTAAAGGATCACACCGACTTTTTGGGGAGTTTGGCCCATTGGTCACCTTTCCCAATATCTGACGAGAGGATTAGTACCAAAATTATCTCTGTGTGTCTGGTAGATAGTGCACATGCTAACACTCCCAAAAAAGTCAGAGTAGTCCTTTAAAGGTAAGATAATGGAATACAAGGCTCTATTGCAATGTATATTTCACACTATACCATGCAATGAAGCAGCACTGGGCATTTACTTTAATCACCAGATGAACATAATCTGCTGAAGCATGTTAAGGGAGCGTATAGTATCTGCTTGCCCATGCCTGAGTATCAATGCTTCAGAACTCGCAGAGTCTTAGCAGGCACCCATTAGGCTGCGTGTGGAGAGGCCAGCGGAGCGACTGGGGGAGAGTACAGGGCAGACGGGGAGCTTTACTCTGGGATTTGTCTGTCAGACCCCATTATTCTCCCGAACCCTAAAAAGTTCCTGTTGCCCTGTCTCCCAATTGAAATTTATAGGGGTGAGGTGGAGGAGGTGAGTGAGATGGAGCGCTGAGGAAGGAGGGAGGAGATATGAGCGTCTCCTGCTAAATGTTGTGGGTAATCCATGTGGATTAACCCTGGCTGACCTGATTTACACCCAACACACCCACCTACCAAAACACTGTGCTCAGCACTCCTGCCCCCGTCTGTGTTCAGAGCCCTTCTGAGCTACCGGGCACTGAAATAAGGGAAAGCTCACAAAAATACACACACGGCAGCAAGGGCTGAGCCTGTCCCACGTTATCATTGTGTTTACATTAATATCCTCCACAGTAGAAGCAGAAAACACTCTTCTATTCCCGAGTTGGGATCCCAAGTATCACAATGTAAGGACACAGAACCAGAACCAGCCTTTGAATGGTAAACAGCAGAGCTTCAATATCTCAGTTCTCTGAAATGCCAAATGACTAATGAAAAGATTGTGTCAAAAGACATTAAATTGCAATACCAAGGTTTAATATGTTCTGCTTTCGATGAACTGCTGTCTAATTATTGTGAGGATAAATAAAAAAAAACATCAATATATCTATTTGACATCCATCCAATTATTCCATAGTTAGCCCAACCTTGGATAGCATGGCTCATTATTTAACCACAATCTCAGTAATCAGTTCAATACTGACACCATCACTGGGTTCTTGCCCTTTGGCGGCTGTTTCATTTTCATGTGTTGTTGAGGCAACAGAATTACTCCCATTAAACATACGTTTAGTGGTGAATAAATTGCTTTCTCTGCCTTTTCAATCACCCTGTCCAATAGAAGAGCCTTGGAGGCATATTGGCAGTCAATATTAATATACTCAGTACCAGTGAGTTGGTGACAGAGGGGGGAAGGGAGACTGGTAATGTAATCAACCTTGGTATCTGAATGCTGCAGTTCTGGCTGTATGGCGGCCATGTTCTACATTTACCACAGGAGTCATGGGGAATCAAAACAAAGCCCTCATTTCAAAATGGTCTGTGAGGCTGACGCCTAAAAATAAAGCCACTTTAGTCTAACGTTATTAAAATTGCACTGTTATTCCTTTGGCTGGGTACGGTTTTTGTGCAACCTCAGTACAACAGACAGACTGTCTCGGTCATTTTGAATAGTACGGCCAGCACACATGCCTGAGGAGTCAAAACTACGGGGGCATTTCTTTTTGGAGCAATTTTTATTGGTTCTTCCTTAAAATTTAATAGCGGTCCACATCAGTGTTAGCACAATTGAATAGACTGAAAGAGAAGTTTATTGAGATCTGCATAGATTTATGGGGTGATAATGGCCTCGCATGTGACGTCCTGGCCCAGCTGGATTGGGGTGCGAGCCACAAGACGTCTCACACTCTGTTAAAACCGCCGCTGGTGTAACTGGCTCAGGTCTTAGCTGTATGAAAGGTCCAGGTAATACATGTGAGAGTAGGAGAGGAATAAGTCAACGCTCCAGGTAACAAGTATTAGAACCACTTCTCACAAAAAAGCTGATCAGTAACTTTTTGAGTTTAACACCATGGTACTAGAAAAAAAGTCATGTTTTCATAAATAATGTATTTCTATTTTCAAGATTGCCATGTGTTACACAATATATACTCATGTCTGCTTAAAGGGATATTACAGGCTAACATTTCATTTTTTCAATTTTCAATTTCAGGTACATGCAAATAGCAGACCCAGACTCCATCCCAGTGCCATTGACCTTTCCCTCCCTCTCTCCTATCCCCCTCTTGCAGAGTCTCAACTAACCACCAACAGTTCTTAAATGAAGCACCTGGCTATGTAGGGTAGGGATCCAAAACATATATTTATACTGACCAAGTTATTTCCTGCTAATTCGTCTATTTGGCTCTACTAAACTGAAACAAACAGTTCAACAGTTCTCCCAGTTGCATGAATATAAAAAGACACTTTCAGCCCGTCTGGTGGTTTAGTGTAGTGGTAAGAAAGCTGTTATTTAGTTTTCTAGGAAACGTGTGTGGTTGGTGTGCAGGGATAATTACAACAATTGCATGGCAAAACTTTTAGGAGTAAACAAAATCTTTGTAGAAGTTTTTCTTTGCACTTGGTTGTTGTCAAACCTGACAGATTGTTCAACACTGCTCAAGTTGGGGAATCGGTCAAAGTCTGTCCTACTGCATCTTTTGGAGGGGAACATCAAACCCACTGACACGTAATAAAAAAACTTTCTGTTCACAGTTTGTTCAAAAATGTTGACAGCAATAAAACAAAAAGAATAAAGTAGGTCTAATGCTGACAAGTAACTAAATACATGTAACTATTTCCCAGGTGAGTAAATAGCTGCATTGACACAAACAACGAAGCAAATCAAATTTATAACATAAAAATGTATTAGCCGTACATATAAGGGGAATGATTTAAACCACCACCTTGTATGTCAGACAGTGGACTCCAACATCCACAGCAGACTACAACAAACTGACTGATTCTCCATCTTGACCAGTCTTAAGCATTCTGCTAGGTGTGTTTTCACCTTAAGCCTTTGGTGATCTGAGCTCCTTTGAACACACATGGACACCTTTCTCTACTAGGCACATGGCCATGTCTTCCCCTGTCCTAATAGTCACAGCAGCCTCTGTTTTGATTCAGGAATTTAATGCTGTCTTAAGATCTTATTCATTGACTCAGAGGTTGATTCATTGTCCTTTCCCCCTGTTGCTGTCCTTGGACTCAAACACAAACATCATAGAATAAAGTAAATTATTTTAAACTAAAGCAAAATATAAAACATACCAATAAAAGAAGCCCTGTGAAAATGTAGTGAGCTGACCATAGATAGCCTTGAAATGGTGAGAGAAAGAGACTGGTGAATGCACTCCCACCTACATGAACACGGAAGCTTGGTATAATGTAGTTCCCAGACTGTTGTTCCGTGGAGAGTTCAAGCATAAACAAAACTGGATACTTCCAGGTTAGTCCGAAAGCCTGTAACTCTCCACAAAGCTTCACTTGACTGCCTTGGCCGTGCAAGAACATAAATATGGGAAATACCATAGTCAGGTTGTCAATTTTGTAGTCAAATAACACCTTAATTCCACAAAGATTGGTGTCTATTTCTTCCGTTATACTCTCGCTATCAAAACCACAGCACAGCCTAAAAAATATTTGGGGCACTTGCCTTTAATCCTTTCATACTCACCATCCAGATGATGGGTTGACTACGTCCAAATCAGGCTTACCTCGACCCAACAGAGAGTAATCACCACTTCACTATTGACTGCATTGCATATCATGCTAATCACGGATATAAGACAATAAAAACAAGTGGTTCAGACAGTTCCACACTTACTCCCATCTGAGTTCATTTCCATGGATAACACCTGACCCCGTGAAATACACCCACACAACTAAACAAACTATGATCAAACTTAGATTTGGCATCAGATCCAATTAGGATCATTTTTGGTGTCGGACTCCAAAGCTGCAGGAGACGGCAGTGGATATAGGTGAGTGAGTGCACAGAGAGTGCCTCCATTTGTTTGGTTATATCTAAGCTACCTCCCAAGGAGACGCATATTGCATTTTATATTTCAAAGGAAATTACATTACAGTATGTTGCTATGGTGCTCTGTCAGGAGAAGTCACAGTCGTTTTTGCTTGCCTCGTCAGAGGCAGGGCTGCATGCAGCTCCGGTCTAATGCAATCAAGTTCCTCTAAGTCAAAACAAAGCAGATGCGCTCCCAAACAGCCTGACTGGACTGGAAGAGGGGGTGAAGAAGCCTTCATTATGGAGACAAAGCACGGAAGGGTGTTTATAGCAGTCAAGCTCTGTCTGCGTTACCCAGAGTGCACCTCTTAGAGATGCTCAGCCTTCACCGTGCGCCATAGCAGAACCTTTGAGAGGGAGGCAGTTATATTAAAATAGGACAGTTTCTCCATCTCAGCACAGCTTATCCAAAACACACTGAAAAATGAGTTTCTGAAATTTCTCTGAAGGAAATCAATCAATATTATTTTATTCTTTTTAAGTAAAGATACATTTTTAGTTAAGCGTTTGAATTACATGGCTTGACTAATATGCTGGCTGTCACTTCCTGGTTTTGCTTTTTCTCCTCAAAAGATATTTTTCAAGGGATAAATCTAATAATTTTCAGTCAAAGGCCAAAGAAGTACATTGTTAAACCA
>OMLI01054640.1:0-12336 GCA_900302605.1 Rondeletia loricata
GCGGACCGCGGCAAGCTTTTCTCTGACTGTTTACATTTTTAAGGCGGTCTTTTTGGGCTCGCCATCTTCTAACATTACACTCTGTAACATCATATTTCTTGGCTGCTCGACAGTTGTTTGATGACTCTGCTTCGTTGATAACCATGATCTTAAAATTGGCACCGTAACTCCTCCTCTGCTGTTTGTTAACTTGCCCAACTTTTGAGCCACTTTGTTCGAGCTGGTCGCCGAGTCTCTCCATCTCTCCAGGCGCCTGTCGCTGTGTGTGTGTGTGTGTGTGTGTGTGTGTGTGTGTGGCACCTGTCTGCAGGCTGCGTGTGTGTGAGAGGGAGAGGGAGATACAGAGAGAAAGATGGTGGCTCGCTTGGGGAACACTAGTTTGGCGCGATCTGTTGTTGTGAATGTATAATGACATTTAAAAGTCTAGACCCCGAAAATAAGACGACGCCCCTTTTTCAGATTTTTTGATAGGGAAAAAACCCCGTCTTATATTCGGACCAATACGGTAATTGAGACGAGAAAAACAAGAAAAACAAGGTATTGAATACAAGACTTTAAGGCCTTGAGAGATACCATTTGTGCAATTAAGGAATTAACCGTGGCAATTGAAGTTCAATCTCAAATTAGCCACATTGTCAACAGCATTTCAAAGGTTAATGCCCATGATTCCAAGGTAAACCTGAAAGGCCCCAATCTGAGGTCCTAACCTAGAATTAAGGCAATTAAAAGCATTATGGTGACAGTGGTGTGCCTGCAAACCAATGTTTGTCAGACATGGGCACAAGATTTTGTAAGAATACAAACATCAGGCGCCTTAAATGATGGGTTATTTTTTTTCTGGAGAGTTATTGAGGACATTGTTCCCTACTTTATGGCTCTGTTTCCTTGTTTCCATCAACTTGGACACTGTCATTTTCCCATCAAAACTGTTTGCATCAGGAGACCAGTCCTCCCACTGGGTGTATAAATAAAGCTCCCTCTGTATCATTTCATTGAATTATGTTGCTGCAACCAACTCTTTTTTTTGTGCGTGAAAAGGGAGAACTACGAAGTAGTTTTTGGTCTGTATTTATAATGTAAATTGTCTCTTCCGCTGCAGGACTACTATGTTCATTTCTTTCCTTCCTTTCACACAAGACGTTTGGGAAACCAGGTGTCTACAGAGTTACCAAGCTATCAGACAGAATATCAGTCATCAGAGATAGCAGGGAAAAGGGCAGACAATAACTATCATCCTCTGTTAAATACTTTCTTTCTAATGACCTTTTGCCTGTGTCTCTCCTGTAGTGCGAGAGGTGGCCATGCCATCAGGTGAGACTAGTGTTGAGTGCTGTTCGAAGCCCACCCCTCCTGAACCCTCAGGCCCAGCCCTATCTGCCTCCCCTGCTGCCGCTGCCAAGAGCCCCCCTCCCAAAGATGAGGGCAAAAAGAAGAAACCAGAGAAAAAAGGTAATGGCACAGCAAAAATTGAGGGGGAAATATATGGCAGAATGCAGGGTTCTATTATGAATCCTTATACAATTTAATGTCCATTACAATGGTGCTTTAGAAACCGAAGTGAGGGCTCTTTAGATTTGTCATATAATGACAGTCGTATCATTATATTAAATTTTCAGTTTGTTAGCAGAATCAAAGAAGAGCCATTAAAAGTGAGTGCTGCTCACCTCTCACTGTGGAGGGATTTATTTGGTCCTCCCTGAAATGTCTTTCCCTTTGGAACTTGAGCTCTTGTTTAAGATCCAGTTTTTCCATCAGCATTTGGCTGGATGCAGCTCAATGTGCTTTAAAAGCCATTTGACATTCTTCTAACAGGTTCCTCCATCTGAATTTCTAATATCTGGCGGTAATGGATGAAAGGCAGGGGATATCTGCCTTGTGGTGGATCCAAGTTTATACTTTGGGATTCAGTGGAAACATGATCACTGAAGCTTAATTTGTTATTGGGCTAGTGAATGTTGTGATTGATTTTATAAATTATAAGCTACATCTTGTTTCTATGACAAGAGGCATCCTTGTGTAATGTAACCAGTAATGAAAGCCTAGTCAGATTCTGATTGAATGTTGTGTGGATTAAAAAATAAATAAACTTGATTGATTGATTTGAGTCATCCTGAAGATTATGCATAACTCCAAAGTCAAAACCAACTGTCCTTATGTAATTGATATAATGTTGTTAAAAAGCTGGTTTCTTGAAAAGTTATTGAAATGTTTTCCTTGTTTTTATTATAAAATTATCATAAATCAGTAAAAACAAAAATTATATTTTTATTTAACCTTTATTTAACCTGGCAAGTCAATTAGGAACAAATTCCTATTTGCAATAACGGTCTGGCAAAAGTAAAAAGACGGACAGGTCAGACAGACAGACAAAGAGAGACACATTGACAAAACAAGGGAGCTGCAGATACATATGAGGCAACAAACCACATGAACATGCAAATCACAGCACAGTAGACAGCACAGACTACTGTAAATACATAACATGTCAACAGGGCAAAAGGCAATAAAAAAATACATCATCACAGATGACAAAACATGACAGTAGCAACATCACACATGGCAGCACATAACAGGAGAGGATATAGCCGGAGGAGTTGAGGACTAGGCTATGATTAGGAGTGAACAGAACAGCGGACAAAGGGAAGAGATGGATTGAACATTTTGTTCTATTCTAACATTAATCTATCTGTACTAATTACAGTAACTGTCAGGCACAGATCAGGAACAATATTCCCTGGATTTATTTATGGGGTTATAATTCAGAGCGGGTAAGCAAAAAGCTTTGAGACATTAACAAACTCATTGGTGTGTCTGGCATTTCTTAGGTCCAGATGTTAGAGAGCTGTAAATATGAGATACTCTTTTCCCTAATAGACTTGATGAACTGTTTCAGTATGTGTTAAACTCTTTGTTACACCAGGCTTTAATGTAGCTGTGTTCTCACCTCCAAAAAGCAATCATCGCCTGTCAGTCTACAAACCCATCTGTAAGCTTAGCTGAGAATGGGTAATGTTACATTGCTATGCTGTCATCACAACAGGGCAAAGATTTCATAGTGGAGGAATGTTGAATAGCATCCAAAGGCAAGGACTGGAATTCTTATTCTTCAGAGCTGGTGTGGGCCCAGAGGAATGATTAAAGACTGTGTGATAATTTGATCAGTAGAATCCGCTGAAATGAATGCCTGCAAGCAAACCAGCCCTCTCAGTGAAAGGTACTTTGGCTCTGAGGGGCAAGCATCTGTCATGTCATTGGATCATTTAGCATTCACGTTCAGCCAAAAGTACTTATTGGTATTGTCATTTAGTGAAAGTACCTCAGATCTCTGGGAAGTTGTGGAAAACGAATTGTCCTAATTTTTTTTGAGTGCATGCAGTGATCGCATAAAAGGCATGCCACCCTGGGGCCTGTCATCGGTGGGCTTTTTTTCATTTTTGGGAGGAAATTGAATCAGACAGTTGCCATGCATAGTTTCCACACAGTTTTTTTCAGATGGATACCAGTTGGCTGAAATAATGTCAACGCCCCAATGCCTTTAAACAATCATTTTCTATGGTGCACATTTAGTATAATGTCATAAAGCCCTCAAAGACGACTCTCTGCCTCAAGCCTTGCTTTAAAGCCTAATGAATAGCTAATCTCTGACTTTATCGCATCTGAAAACACACAACACCGAAGCATGTCTTTGTATCAGACTTTGTCTCACCTGATTATGTCATTCACATAGAGGAGATTAAGTGAAAAGAAACAGAGAAATTATGATATTTGAGATTATTGAGGCTAAATCCATTGACTTTTTGTGTACATGATTGTTATGACAAAATGTCCCTCTCTTTGATGCCAGGAGGGGAGAAAACAGAGAAGAAGCAGGCAGTCCCCAGCCAGGAGGACGCCAAGGTGGATGTGTCTCGTCTGGACATGCGTGTTGGACGCATAGTCACGGCCCAGAAGCACCCGGATGCCGACACACTGTATGTGGAGCAGGTCGACGTGGGAGAGGCTTCTCCTAGGACAGTTGTCAGCGGGCTGGTCAAGCACATACCTCTGGACCAGGTACAACACAACTTTTATAATCAGAGGTTTCCACTGGTCAAGGAATTTCATAAATTGGTGAATTTGTCACCTCACATTAATCTCCCAGAATGCATTTAGAGATTCATACATACATTGATTTTGTTGCTGGTTATCAGTTGTTATACTAAGTGGACACCTTTCACAGGGCAAGCTGGGTTCCCTAGGGTCAACCTGAAATGCTTAGAACACCATTTTGTTCATGAAAATATAGCCCTGCTAGTAAATCATCTTTATATGTAGCAAAATGCAAAAACAATCAATTTTTTTCATAGGAAATTGAGTAACTTGTATAATGAGGAATCCCTGACTGGCCTCGTTTCGCCCTTATGTGGAAACCAGACTATTTGTCCCCTTAGAACGTTTCTGAGCTGAAAAACGGCACATATATCCCTGGAATGAATTTTCATTTTTTAGGCCTCTCACAGTCATGGAAAGTCTTGGAAAAGTCATTGAATTTCTCATCAGACCCATGGTGGAAAACCTCTAAGCTCCGGGGGCCAACACAATATAACTAGATGTCCAAAGGAGATGTAGCTAAACCCCTATATATGAGTTGGCCTGCTCTGTACAAGCTACTGTCATGCAGTATCTGTGTTGTTAATGTGGAAGCCTAGGTCAAAGAAAAGCCGCATCCATAGAATATTTACGTCTCACTCGCACACTCTGGCTAATATCAGCATCCACTTTCTAATTGTGCAGTAAAAAAAAAAAAAACATGTTCTACTAACATGTAAATAAACACCCAAGAGCAATATATGTGGTGTTACCATTTTTACACATATTTTTACACATTGTCACTTTGTTACTATGCATGTAGTGACATGTAGTGTGTCTGGAACCGAATCTGCTCTCCATCAGAGTAACTCAGGAGTCTAGCACGTCTTGAGTGAAGCAGACCGAAGAATATAATGACCATTTGATTCTCATATTAGCTTTCTAAATTCTTGACCACAGACTGCATTTCAGAGTTGTTTTCTCTAAAAGCAGAAGCAGGGCTGTATATGTTAATGGTTCACCAGGGTCCTATGAAGGATTTATTAGTCCATTTGAAGTGACTTAGTGTTTAGGTAGACTGTGCTGATGGTTTTTGGTAGTAACAGCACATTTTATGTTGGTGATTCGGGGATCTGCATAAAGCCTTGGTTTTCATTTTGCTTTCACATGGTTTTATGATTTGTCCCTGAAGCAAACTAATTTGTATGCTGAATTTTGCACCTATATGAAAAGCACCAGTTACTTTTATGGCCAACAGTATTTCTGAGTTTGTCTCTTCACATTCCTAAACCAGGGAGCCTTTGTACATTATACTTACATGTCTATATTATATGTATACATTGTATATCCTCTAAATGGAAGCATATGCCTGCTGGAGTCATGTATACCAAACACTGTCTGACTCTGCCAAAAAACAACAACTATAATACTGAAGAATTTTTTTTGGAAGTGATAGCCAGTTTTTCCATGTACACAGGCAAATATTATATATTAGCCTATTAATTAAGCCTGATTGTTTGACAATGATGGCATTTTGTACCATGGTCTAATTAAGTGCTCTCTGACTGCAGTTAGAAAGGCCAAGAATTCTTCCTAACACAAATACTCATGAAGCTACCGCTGGCTTTTGGCTAGCTCTGTCGGTCCATTACATAGAGAGCCAATAAATACAAAATCTAATTCTTATTTAACTCGTTTCTTGTTTATATGAGCCATTATCCATTTCTGTCAAGCAAGCAAGAGTGAAATAGCTGAGGGAATTGCATTATGGGTTTTAGGGCAATCCTCTTGGCTGTCCAGAACATCAGGATGAATATTAGGTACCCATTTAGAAATACTAGTTTGAGACAGGCTAATTATAAAATGACTGTTAAGATGAGAGACTACCAGTACATATAAAACCTTGCTTAAGTAGGAAAATATGTTATGCAAGTACTGTTAGACGTCCACATAATATCCCTGGCTAGCAAAACTGCCTAGAGATGAAAAATGAATACTTCCGCCAAAATCCCGGCAAAGCAATCCATCATAACAACATGCGTGAATTCAGAATTATGGAGTTATTTCTAAAAGGATAATTATTTTCTGAGCTTTGGTATGCACCATCTCATGGAATGCTGGGTTCGTCTTCCTCTCAGCTTTTGATGGAAACTGCCTCTGGCCTTCTCTGAGTCTTGGTAAACCGCAGAGGTCTACAGGCTTAAAAGTCCAATATTTTCCTGTTTACTCTCTTTGGTTTATGAAATGAGGCACACAAACCATATACCATAGGACACAGTAATTTTAAATGAAAAGATTGGACATGGCACCACTGTGTGAATTGGATTATGAAAACCTCAAACCAGAAGTCAGACCACACCAGTTGAAGGTGGTTTTTTTTCTATGATAAATAGTTTATAACTTGTTTTTCTTCATGGTTTCTATTCTCTATGGTAAATGGGTTGTAAGATGTTATTTCATGTTCTTATCCCTGTCCCCCACAGATGCAGAACCGCATGGCAGTGCTGCTGTGTAACCTGAAGCCAGCCAAGATGAGAGGCGTGTTGTCCCAGGCCATGGTCATGTGTGCCAGCTCCCCAGACAAGGTTGAGATCCTTGACCCCCCCAGTGGAGCAGTACCTGGGGACAGGGTTACTTTCCAGGGGTTCCCAGGTACTATTACTGAGTTACCTTACCCTCACCAATAGAACTTAACTCTCAAAAGATTAAGCATGTCTATGATTAGCCTATGATAAGACTAAATGTCAACGGGTTGAGCGTGTTGAAAGAATTCCACCAGCCTGGTATCCACAAAATGCCTCTGCCTTGAGGAAATGAAGAGTGCCAGTGAATCTTCTTGCTGCCAGAAACAACATTAGACGTCAACATTCGTTCCTTTGAAGACACCAGTCATGATGCTTTCTCAGACCCCACTGAAAGCTCTCATTAGAGGACTCCTCAGTTCTGTTTGGTGGTGGCTAAATGGCCTGTGACTGCTGGTTGACAGGCTAATCAACACTCATTGTTGGGAATGTAACCTGCTCTTTTCTCATAGTCTATAGGAAAAATGAGACCATATGCGCTCCATTCCCAACAAATTAATGTATCGCCTAAGCGGAGTCAAGACCATTCATTTCAAATATTCCAAACACCATCTCTAATGAATGTGGCCTGAAGATCAATAAAGTCAAAAACGATCCCCAGTGTAAACCCACTGCCAATATGATTGTGATTTAGACCTCTCTTGTCCCAGAACTCAAATAAAAAATATGGTCACAGTTAGCAAAGCAAAACACTTTGGATGACATGGTGAGGAGAGGAGTGGTCTTGTTAGTCATGTCTTCGTTTAAGAGAACAATAACTGAATTGGGAGTTCCCTGTGGAAAGAGAGAAGAGGATGTGATGAGGGAGGGTCTGTGGTACGAGTACCCACAGCTCAACTGCATCAGCCCAGGCTTTCATCTCTGCTGTACCCATCCCAGCCCCTCCTAAAGCTTTTTGTTTCATGAGGGATCCCCTTGGCTAAAACCCTATTTTCTTCTCTTTTTTTTTTTTACGGCTGTTACACATATTCAAATCAGCCTCACTGAAAACTTGGAGCACCAGAGAGCAGAGGAGGGGAGGACTAAAGCAAATATGGGATTGGTTGATGGTTTGCCATGGCGTTGAGTTCTTGTTGGTTTCCAACAATATAGTAATATAAAAAGATAGAAAAGAACGCACACCCAAGCAGAGGTGCTGGCTAAGGCAAAAACGGAATCCGTAAAAAATGAAGTGTAGCTGGACGAGTGTCATTGCGTGACATTTTATTCAGGACACCAACATTTCAGCAAGAATCCTTCATCAGGGTGTGGACAATATGGTATGAGGTTGTTTTTAAAAGTTAATTCGCAATGGCAAACGAGGGGCGAAGGACATTTCTCTCTCTCTCTTCCGTCTTCCTCTATCCCTCTTCCCACCACCACCCATAATGTAGAGTCAATTAGAGCCAATCCATTGCTGGTGTGAATACATGGTTGTAATTACTCACATTTCACCAGCTAATGGGACCCAGTATTGCTGCTCGAACTGAAGAGCGTGCCTAAGTTGCCCATCAAAACCTCCTTCACGCTTCTGATCAAAACGAATTGTTGCCTCTCTTGTGACGCTCTAATAAAGCATGATAGAAAGTCAGTCTGTCCTGCATCGGTCAGGGCCTAATTGAGAACAGAGAAGGTTCTAATGGATCAAACTATCTTCTTGTTTTCAGGTGACCCGGACAAAGAGCTGAACCCCAAGAAGAAGGTGTGGGAGCAGATTCAACCAGATCTACGCACGGATAGCCAGTGTGTTGCAACCTACAAGGGAGCTGCCTTTGAAATCGCCGGCAAGGGAGTGTGCAAAGCCCAAACCATGAGCAACAGTGGAATCAAATAAAATAACAGAGCTGCTTGAAATAAGCCAGTGTTTACTTAGCAATCTTCTTCAATGATGATGGTTATGGTGTTGCGAAACAGGATGGTGATGAATGGAAGTAAATGCTTTGAAGATGTTCAATAAAGGAGTGTGAAAGTTATCCGTACTCTTTGAAATGTGTCCTAAGAATCTGTCCTATAACAATAAGTTCTTGTTTGACCTCTAAAATAGACATTGTCATGGTCTATAAAGGCAATGAATAGTTAATCAATACAATTGTGTTTATACTTCAATCTCCCTGCTTTGTCTCTTGTCCTGTGACACATTAGCTTGATTGTGCTTTGATTTTGAGGTTACAACTCCACATCTTGGTCTTGAGCGAGCATCCATTGGTTTCACTTCATCTAGTCTTGGGCATTTTAATGAGCAGGAGATGAAATGGGGATGTTGTACTACAAAGCCCGGAGAAAACAGATCGGGTTCTCAAGCACTTAGCAGAGACTATTTAGATGGTACTCAGCTCAAGCACTCCAATCTCCTGGCTCACTGTCATTATCTCAATCTTGGCTCTGTCATGCCAGTGCCATTTGCTTTGTTTTGTTGCTCCTTTGAAAGAAAAGTCTACCCACCCAACCCCCGGAAGTATCAGTCTACACAGAAGAAACGGACTGCTTTACACCAAAATCAAACTGATTTATACTACCTCAGCCTATAATGTCGTGTCAACAGTAATTAAGGCCATCTACATTGCAAAACATCTGTCATAGGTCAAAGCAGAGCATCGCACAGCCTTGTGCTTACGGCCCCAGCCTATGATTTTAAGTTCTGGCCCATAGCAACTTTTGTATATTCTTTGGTGCTCATGCTCAACCGCACATTTTTCTTGGATCTGTTTTTGTGATGAGGTCACTTAGGGTGATGGAGAAAAAACATTGATTTATTGTCATTGAGCCTAAACCAAAAAATATTGTAGAAATATTTTTCTTCTGATGAACATGTGGAGGAGGCTAATATGCTTTTGTTGTAGCATGAACACATAAGTTCAAGTTCATTTATTTATATAGCCCTTTATCACAAGCATGTCTCAAAGGACTTAGACAGGGTCCAACTAATGCATGATTGCCCTCCATCAGACTGTCCTTTTGGTGGCTATATGTCTGAAACAGATTTTATCTGTCCCTTCAGGACCCCTACGAACCTTAAGTACACATCAATATTTGGAATCCTTGAACAGGAAAACCTTTCGTTTGGGTCTATATAAACACAGACTACTCTAGTAATTGACCTCCACTAAAGCTTATTCTCACCTAAACAACAATGTTCTTTCTAGGTTGTCTGTGGCCACAAGGAGCGTCACAGCCCAAAATAAATTTCACTCCAGGATATTTTGAGTTCCTAATTGAAATTTCAGCTGCAACTGGTGGACTGGCATTGCGTGCACTACATATGACAGTTACCTATTCCTGTAACACAAATATCTGCTCTCAGTACATCCTGGGTAGTGAAATGTAGTCCATTTCTGACTGTCTGCTTAGTATCAGCGTTGGCCTGATTATCGTCGGTCAGAGACTGATCCGCACGTCACTAGTTCAAGATAGCCTCTGTTTTGAACCAGCATCATATGTATGTGTTGACTCTAGAGTGGGCCGGTCGGGCCTTGGTGTGGTCATGTCAGGCAGTAATTGGGGGCATGATTGTTGGTTTGACGATTAGTTGGTTGACGCACCGCACATGCTCTGTGATTAACCATAGATTAAAAAGGCCTTTTCACTTGTCATGCTCAGCTGCATCCATCCCCTCTGCTCCAGACATTTTTAGTGTTTGCTTTTAAGCCCCGCAAACCAAGATGAATTGGACTTGTAGGTGCTGCTGCGACTTTATCATTCCCACCAGTTATGTCCTCTACATGAGCTGAGCAGGGAGAACTACAACTATTCTAGCAGGCCTTGGTAGAGGTGGACTCAAATACAAATACAGCACCTTCAGACGTGACTAAATATGGAGAAAGAATGATTTGGGGAAAAACCCGAAAAGCCTCTTGGTGTGACAGAACTTAACTCATGATTAACAGGCAACTTTAACAGGTTTTTATTTTCTAGAGGTAGTTCTGTGATTTCCTGGCCTGTAAGATGTCCATGATAATATTATGAGCTAGAGCCAGAACATCATGAAACAGCAGAGGCCATAAGGAATATATTTCTAATTTCTGAAGCCAAGTAGACAGTGTGCGGCAAGGCGTGAAAGTCAAAATATGACAGGTCTTTAAGATGGAATGTGAATTTCTGGGATAAAAGTCATGATTCATACTGGGCAGTATGATATGCATTTCAATATTGCAAGATTTGATTTGATGTGAATCAAGACTTCATGTGTTTCTTGATTACTTCAAGACCTTTTGGATGTGTGTATGGTCCTGTCAACTTGATAAATGTGTTGTTTTTTACAAATTTCCCCCTTATAAAAAATAAAAAAAAGATGTATAAGCTGCTAATCCATCTCATGGTGTTTGTTATGTGGCAATAAAAATCACCCCATGTCAATTAACTTAAACTGTTGGAACAACACTGACCTCACGTCCAGATTTACCAGTCTATCCCTGACACCATTTAAAAAATATATAGTTTGGATCACCGTAAAATTAAGCTTAATTTACTCAAAATCCTTTGTTTCATTCTAAATGTGGATGATTTCACCCAGATGTTGAGACATACTGAAGTGGTCCCTGTGATTGTCGTTCATTTACCATCAACCGTGGTTAACATTTACAGAAATTTGCATGGCTATTACCAAAGAACCATGTATTTTAGTTTCACCTGGTTCTGATACTCTACCAGAGCATTTTCCATCCATCATTTGACCAACTGCTTCAGCAGGACTGATTTGTAATTTGTCTTTCCAAACCGACATTACTATCCTCCAAGCCAAGATCATGTCAAGGACCATTTTTCTATACCAGAAATAATTTCATTCACTCACTCCGCAAAGTACACCTTAGTGTAAGTGACTCTGTGCTTTAGACTATTAAGATGCCACCTATAAAATACCCACAAAGGTGGAATTCAACCAGTTGGATGCAGTGTGCCTCTAGTACCAGCAGGGATCTTTCTATGCCCACTGTGATCGGTACTTCAGTCTTGACTGGCCATCTCTGAACACCTTGCATCAAATCCATTAGCTGACCTTCATCTTGAAAGCCATTCTCAACAAAGTGCCCCTTTACCTCTGCACCTACATTCTTCAGTCACACCTTCAGCTTATTGAGGTCCAGCACTTACAGAGACACCACCATCCTCAAGGTGCACCCTGAACCATATAACTGATCCATTAATCTCTCCATTAATCTCATCTCTCATGCCTCCTGAATCTTTTTGCTCCCGGCTGCTGCCATTTATTGAATTTTGTATTATGTTTATATATCTCTTTCTGTCTTATTCTTTCCTTTTTCTTTATTATCTTCTTTTTAATACCTTGAATCTGATCATCATTGAAAAAAATCAAACTTTGTATGTGTGATAGAGTGACTGTGATATAATGATAAACTAGCCGACCAATGGTGTAACTTCATCAGTCACTCAGTCACGGACAATTGCACTTCTAGGGCTGGACTCACGTCATTTAGTGACTTCTAACGACTTTTAGGACAGCCAATAGCTAATTTCCTTACTGAGGAGTTGGCAACACTGGAAGGA
The DNA here is from genome assembly GCA_900302605.1 of Rondeletia loricata. Lineage (NCBI taxonomy): Eukaryota > Metazoa > Chordata > Actinopteri > Beryciformes > Rondeletiidae > Rondeletia > Rondeletia loricata. The sequence continues at coordinate 12,132 of OMLI01054640.1, forward strand.
AAAGCTTTGTCATTGTGTGAAAATGTCTAAAGCCCAGCAGCTGAGAGCGTTGGTCACCCAGCTAACTGCGACTGTTGAAGAGATAGGTGGGCTGTTTGAAAGAACGATAGCAGAGTACGAGGAGGAAGTTTCTCGTTCAAAAGAGGAGAACGACCGACAACGAAAGTTACTGGACGCTGTTTTAAATCCTGAAGTGCGGTTACAC
>OMLI01054658.1:4000-21305 GCA_900302605.1 Rondeletia loricata
GCTGACCTGGGCGTCAGGGCTGGGGAGGGAGGGGCCTGGGCCAGACCAGGCTTCTTAGGGGGGATGGGTGGAGGGTTGCCCCTGTCTGCCCTGGGGATGGTGGGCGATCGAACCCCCTGGGGGAGAGCTCCAGCGGCCCTTCCGATGACCGGAGACAAGGGGGCTGCCAGGTTGCGGTAGTCTGTACCAAAGGGTGAGTTGTTTGGTGCGGAGAGCTTCGGTGTGGCATTCTGCTGGACCGTGGTGAAGCGAGACAGGACTTGGGTGACGGTGCTACGGGCCATCTGCTTGATGGGGCTGGCCTCTGGAGAGGGGCTGGATGTAGGGGAGAGGTCCTTTGGAGAGTGCGGAGGAGCAGGCTGGGTGGCCTGGGACTGAGGCTCTGGATCCACGGTGCCCTGGAACTTATGACGTGCAGCGTGGAAGCGCTGGTTGATGCCGGCCTGGTAGGAGGACTGGTAGCTTCCGGGAATGGGGCTGCCTGGCGGGTGTTTGGCAAGGACAGGAGAGGGGCAGGGGGACTGGGAAGTCTGGGTGTGATGAGGGACAGGGGCTGTGGAGTTGCCATTTTCATTTCCATTCTCCAGACACATCTTCTCTGAGAGGGCACCGTTCGGACCATGGTGCCCGTTGGCCTCCACTAAGCAATGGTGACCGTTGACTTTTGGCTGGGCAGGTGGGTGGTTTCCTTCCTCCTCAATGTCCTCAACCTTAATAGTCTCTGTTGTAGTCTTTCCCAGAGGAACTTTTGTGGCCCACTCCTCCTTTCTTCCTCCCTCCTCTGATGCCATAACCTCCCCCCTCACTTCTCCCACCATATTTGCCACCTCCAGCTTCCTCCTCAGCTCTTCTACCTGATTGGAGAACGAGATAAGAGACATACTTTAGCAATCTTTAAAGGGGAAATTTGGTTGTCAAATGCTAGCAAGAAACTGTCGTTCTCATCTCAGTTTCTTGACTTGACATGAGATTTAACATCTTTACATTAATCAGTAAGAGGAAAGACATGATATTGTACAGCAAAAAATTTTGAATATCCCTAAAATGCAAAATAGGCAAATGCTGCCACACAACTGATGAATATGTGATAGTGTTCACACCTGTTGTTGTAGCTGACAACAGTGAGCTTCCTCCTTCTTCAGGCGGGAGCGGAGCTGCTCTCGCTCGGTGTCAAACTCAGCCAGCTGCTCCTCCACCCTGGCCTCCATCCGCAGGGCCCTCCTCCTCTCCTCCTCCAGCTCCTTTCTCAGAGCCTGAGAGGCCTCCTTCTCCTGAATCAGAATCAGTCTTTTAACCAAGAGCACCCGATCTGACCTGGCCTAAAAGTATACAATAAATGAAATAAATGGCTTTAATTGAAATCACAATGGCAATACCTTGTCCAGCTTACGGCCCAGCTCAGTCAGCCGGTGTCCTTCCTCCAGAGCCCTGGTACTGGCCCACTTACACTCTTTGGCCAAAGCGCAGGACAGCTGTTTGTGCTGGGCCCGCTCTTCTTCTAGCTGGTCCGTAATTCGCCGTTGTTCTTTTTCCAGCCGCCGGACCTGGCTTCGCTCAAATTCCAGCTACAAAGACAGAGACAAGATACACAATATAACCATTATCTAACTTGTCGGGAATTGACGGTAAAGATTGTTTTGTTTCAGTTACCCTTCCACTTTAAGACTGTACAGGGAGTTACAGCTTAATTCAAGGCTTTTGACACCAGGTCTATTGCAACTCCACCAATCATTCAATCATATTTGATTCACACAGCACATTTTGTACACATATTTGCAGTGCAATCCACTTCAGGGCACCTGTTGTTGTAAGCGCTCCCTCTCCTTCTCCAGGATGTAAGTGACATCATCTCCCTCCGCTGTGTCCTCAGCATGCCTCCTCTTCTCCTCCTCCAGATCCGCAATGACCTGATACAAACACAGTGGGGCGACAGAGGGACATAAATTAAATGTTCTCTCAGCAGTTTGGTCTGTTAAGTATTACAGGCAATTATGGTTACTTTGAAGCAATGTGATTACTACATTGTAAACGAAGATGCTGATGGCAATTGAGTTAAACAACCACACAGTTTAGCTCATCTAAATTAGTAACCTTTTCAACCAAAAAAAAAAAGTTAACGCCGATATTCTTCATTCTGTTGTTGACAAATGTTTCCAAGCCTGAGACTATGGAGCGCTTTGTGTTTGTTGCGATTCTAAATATCCAAAAGATCCAGTGGAAGTCATTATGTGCATCAGTGACTTGATAGCATAAATCATCGTGCACAGAACTTAGAGTCACAATAACAACAAATTATGGTTTGAAGATCTGACACCTGAACTAAAAAACTTTACAGAATAATTTCAAATTTAATTTCACAGACCATTTCAATCTGCAGTAGGCAAAACAGGGGTTACGGCTTCAATTTCCACTGGTGCCTTCCATACTCTAAATGCCCTCATGGGACTGTAAGGCATTTTGAATTAATATTGTTTATTCACATATTGTTGGCACAAATTCACATATTATGCATTGCGACAACAAATCTTCATGAACGCCGTGCTGCTAGACTTGCACTGCACTGGTTGCTTCCTCCTCTCATGTTTTTTGGATAGCCCAGTTTTATTTCCCACTGATTTGTCTTTCATCTGCATAAGAAACCACAAGCCCATAGCCACCCACCACCAACCAAGAATCACAGCAACCAGACCCACCCTCCTGTGCCTGCTCTCAGCTGCAGCCAGCTGGGCCAACATCTTCTCTTGCATCCTCCTGCAGTGGCTCACCACCAGCTTGAGAACCACCAGAGGGTTGGAGGTGGAGCAGCCCGAGTCCTTGTTCTGGCCCCCCACAGCCTCGCTGTCTCTCTGCAAGGCCAGGAAAGGGTCGCTGAGGTTGTACCTGCCATAGCGCTCCTGGATGTACAGCTCTTTACGCTGGGCCTAGGCGAAAAGAGGAGAAGAGTGAGGCGGTACGTTGAGAGGGCCAGTGTAATGATGTAATGTTTAGTATTCGATTACGTTTCTTATGTTAGAGTAGTTATTTATTTTGTGCATTAGTGGTCTGATGGCTATGCGGTAAAAATGTTCATGGGTGGAATAGCCCTGGCTGATTTATGCTTTTGTTCCATTCCTTTTTTAAAGTAGGGTTGCAATATGGCTGCAGCACTTGAGTCCAGTCTCAAGACCACTCTTCTGACGTCTTGGACTTGTTTCGGTCTCATGCCTATTTTGACTTGGACTTGTCTTGGTCCCGGTCATTACTGGATGTTGACTTGATAATTTTTTTTTCAAAGGCCACCTTCATTTATTTTCTTCCCATTACAAACAATTTAAGGGACTACACCTGTGTATACTATGTAATGGTCCTCAAACTTCAAACGTCAAAATCCTACGCATTAATTAGTTGGATGTTGAAGGGTGTAGTACAAGCTCCTGCAGATAGATCTACATCTCTGTTGATCCTTAAGAAACTCCTTAAGCATTAGTTGTACAGATGTTAAGGTGTAAACATGTGCATGTTCTGTTTATTGCCTATTTTGGTCTTGGTCTGGACTCAATTTGCTCTGGTTTCGGTCTTGACTTGGTCTTCAAATGGACTTGGACCCAACTATTGTGGTCTTGACTACAGCCCTGGGATGCAATTCATTCAAGCGAAGAGTATCATCATTTGATCTGTAAACTGACAACATTGTGGCTACTGAACCCTGAAGTCAGAGTCTGATAACTGTAATCCCTGGCTATCATGTTTTTTCACTCCTGCTGCTGTCATTTCCCTCCCCACAAGGCATCAGTAGCCATCTAAACAGGAAAGCAAATGATGCACCGGAGCTCAACACACCAAGAGCAGCATCTCCAATCAAAGTAGTAGATAAAGGAAGGGGAGAGGGAGAGAGAGAGAGAGAGAGAGAGAGAGAGAGAGAGAGAGAGAGAGAGAGAGAGAGAGAAAATAGGGAAGTAAGTGAGGAAAAGCATATAAAAATACACGAAGAGAAAGAGTGCTAGCAGGAGGAAGGAGCAACAGATGGTGTGGGTCTGTCTGTCTTTAGCAGGACAGCTGCTATGGACTGGGCCTTGGCCAAGGCAGAACTGTTCTCTGTTTAGCTCAAGACAAAGGAGGCATAATAGCAGCAAGGCATTTCAGGTTCAGCAGATGCCTTTGGGCCTGCCGTGAAAAGGGCTGCAGTGAGAGAGGAGGTCTGCAGGAAGTGTCTTAGTGAGGTTTCAACAAAAGAGGATCAAGAGATTAGAGAGGACAGTATCCTCTCTGGCAGGGTGAGGGCAGAGCTCCTGATGGCTGATACCAAGATCACTTGAGACGTTTAGTGTGTAGTAAAGAGTACGGACGGGCATGCAGAGCAATATTCACCCCTTTCTCTGGGTATACCCACCTATCAGCCTTTTTACCATGGACTGGAGGGGTCACAGTATACCTATGTGCTCAGCAGTAAACCCACCTACACAAATAACACTACATTAGAGCAGAGCTTTGCCTATTTCAACCTGGAATAACAGAAAGAGAACTACTTTAAGTACAATTTGTCTACGAATTGTATATCACCCAGTTAAATCAGAAGTCTTCTCTTGCAGACATCGTGACAGGACTGACAGCTAAAAGACCACAGAGAGATTCATCTTAATCAACTGGATGTATCAATGGCAGGGAAATATAAGACAAAATACTTAAACCAAAATACCATAATCATATTGAGTACAGATCTATAGAACTGAACAGGCGTTATCCATTCAAACTAAACATTGGGTTTATGAAATCGACTCAACCTGTTTTTTCCCTTCAAATTCTTGAAAACACAGGGAGTTAAAATGGCTATGGACAGAGAACCAAAATGCAAACCATATTCCAGACCATCACAGATTAGCTCATCTATCGCAATAAGGAGGGGGCAAGGCTGCGAAGCGTTGTCGTTGTTATTTGATCCGGTCCGTTGTGGATGGTGTGAAGGCGGATCAAACAGGATGCAGGGGTGAAACAGGAAAACACGGTGCGCCCAGGATAATTCAAAAATGCCTCTCAAATGTGGGCACTGTCTGGAGCCCAGTGACCACTCAGCACCTCGACTGCAGGAGATCTACAGTAGTGAGCATGGCATGGTCCTTCTTCTAACTATCTTACAGTACAGGTTTCCAAATCTGGACCGTACAAAGTCAGTAACACAGAGGGGGAAAGGACCTTGTTGTTTTTCACATTTGGAACTGTAGTACCACAACTACTGACTTAGAAAGGAAGAACATGATGTTCTTTGCTGACAGGACTTTTTTTTAATGCATATTCAGCATTTACACACTCAAATGCTGAAGCTAGACATGACATAACTTGAGCGAAATTTTATGCTATCCATCAATTTGTTACAGTTGGTGCCATTTGTTATTCTAAAAGGTGGATGTTTCATTTAGCAGAGAACTCTATCTTTCTAAAGAGTTAGCCCGGAGCCCATTTCCTGTTCCCATCAGAGACTGGCTGGTCTTACGTGTCACTTCTAGGGCAGAAGACTGAAGCTTAGATCAGGGTTTCCATTCTTCAAGAATATACTTGATCTCTGAAGTCTCTCATCACTCCTGTTGCATGCACTAATGCCACTTGAGTGACAAAAAACTGTGCTGGTCAGGGTACTAAGGAGTCATTTGGGAGTCGTTAGTACTATAGGTGTGCATTTGAAAAATTAAAAAAAATAAAACCAGTAATTTTTTGCATTTCTAGGACTGTTCAGTTTTCCTTGGCATTATTAATGTATTCAGTCTCCATGTGTTTTCCATGACTGGAAAATTAGCCTTTAAAATTCTCAGGTTTTTCTGAGTTCACGAGAACCCTGTTACACACTCAACACACTCACACACACACACAAAAGTTCACTCATAAACACAGGCTCTGTCTGACTGGCTCTCTGTCTCTCTTTCTCTGCCCCCTAGCCCTTCAATGCACATACAGACGTGCACGTCCACAGCACAAAGGGAGGCTGTTTGCCTTGCCTCTCCATCATCCTCCACTGCTGCTAAGAAGGTGGAGGGAGTGAAAAGAGGGATGACAGGAAACACATTCCTGACGTGACTAATGTTAAACACCCAACTCCACCAGAGCGTATTCACTCCATCATAACAAACAAGTACCATACACAAAAATATTCACTGCATGGCTATCAAGCATCATATTCTACTATTAATGCCTTTGTCTGTTAGCTACAGTAGAGCACCAATTGATTATGAATAAAGACCTGGCTTCAGTGCTTGGCAGCCCAGGTCTTGCTTGGGAAGCCATCTATGTGCCATGATTGCCTTGGTTCAAATCCAGCTTATTTGATGCTGTCACATGTCTACGCTCTTTCAGTAGCATGTGTTGGTGAGGAGATGGGTATGCTGCAGAGGGGAGGTGAATATACTCATGACCCCTGTGTCCTTTACAGTATATTTCAATGCTGCTTACTCTGATAGCTATATACTCTGAATGCCCAGGTGTATAATTAAAAGGGTATACATCTCTTTTTCATTTCTGTCGACAGTGAAAGGAAGGCCATTTGTTTATTGTGTTGTTTTTTCCCTCCATTCAAGCGCTGCCCCACTGCTTAAGGACAGACAAAGTAAAACTGTTCAAAGTACCTTCATTTGGAAGATCTGGTCGACCATGCCATGAAGTCGACAGTTAATTAAAGGCTCATTTCCATATTTTGAGTCCCGTTTGAACTTAAAGTAAAGAGTGGTATTCCTTCTAAAGCAAAGGGACTGACTGGATCACTGCAGGGCTTTGTGTGCCAAACATGAGCGTTGCCAGAGACTAACTTCCTTTTGAAAGCCACAGCATGAAGAGAAGTGAGCAGCTGCAGAAGTGAGTCACAAGGGGGAAAAATGCAGCGGATGGTTTGAATGCCATCGATAGTTCTGGATAATTGAGTATATAAAGACCATAGAAAAACCACATCATTAACCTTACATCCTGTACTTGGTGAGAATGATGGATTTTTTTAAACCATGAGAATGAAAACTCGCCATTTTTCACACATTTAACCAGAGAAAAGGAAAGAAAAGACAAGAAAAAGAAAAGAAGTGAACAATGTATCAGTTGATGGACGTTTTATTAAAGAATACTACACTATGGCTTTATTGTCGAGGTGATTTGTGGTTGAGCTGAACGTTTCTCTCATGACATTCAGTGTGGTGGTGACACAAGTTAGACTGCCTCGAGCAACGTGACTGGGCCTATTTTCCTAATTACTGGAGGTTCACATGCAATCTCATTGTTGGAAAAGAATGAGGAGTTGTGGGGAAACGTTTTACTGATAACATTCTACTTTCATGTGAGGGCAAGACCCAAGATTCCACATAGCCAGTTCCTCCACAGAATAACAGCTGAATGGTATGAAGCACTGCAGAACAATGAAAAAAGAGGAGTAAAAAACTGTCAATCTGTACATAATCTGCCTAAGAGGCTATGAGGCTAATGTCACGTTTACCTCTACAGTCAGGTGGGAACAGTTTTCATATATTTCCAGGTTTTCCTACAGGGTCAGTGACTGTACCCTTAATTAAAGCACCAAAACAGTTAACACTGCAGCATTGATCCAATCCCTGTCCTGAATGGGTTAACAGTCTGCTGGTAGAGCCATGAAAGAAGCGTAGCCATATTCCCCTCAAGCTCCACTTAAGGCCCGTGTTTATTTGTTCACTCCTAGTCTCCCTCACATTGAGTCATCAGGCGCCCGGCGTGCTGTAACTCCTCTTGCCTTAGATGGCCAGATCCCAGGAGAGATGTAGGAATGTGGTCTAGACACAACACATGAACATTCAGCAGTAGGGCCTTCTGAACTGGACTGCTGCTCTCTGGTTACCTGACTGCCTCTCTAGTTTGTTCTTTCAACGGTGCGTTTTACACCAGGAAACTGAATAGCGTTCCAAGAACTTAACTTTTGCACACAAACAAATGCTGCATCGTTAAATCGCTTAAAGCACAGACATATTCACATGATCACACTGTTACTAAACTAAGTTTAGTCATACAGCTCTTCCTGATAACCATGCAAACAGTTACAGAAAGCCTGGCCATGACGTGGGCCTACAGGACACAACAAGATGAATGTGTATTAATCTTGTTGTGTCCTGTAGGCCCACGTCATTGTGTGGGAAAATAGCCCAACAATCCTTTTAACTGAAATGCGGGACTAATCCTGCCAATGTGACATCCTAAGACTGTTTAGTCTACATTATGGCTATTTCAAATGGAGCTTATGTTCAAGTTGACTGGGGTGCATCTACTCAATTAAGGTCATGAAATGTATGACTGTGATGGTGAAATGAGACCATGCCCCCAAAAAAATTATTCCACTACCTAGCTTGCTTAAAAGGGAATTGGATAGATCTTAAATATTTGCTTTACAGAGATATAGACACATGCCATTTCCTGCCCCTATCCATTCACATATAAAGCATGGGGTCCGTTTTTTTACAGGAAATGGCTGCCGTCATCAGAGTTACATGGGTTAAATCTCAACTACCTTAGCTCATTTCCTTCTCTCCCTGTTTTCCATATTAACATTCTTGTGTCAAATATCTTTGTTGCCAGATCCTTGACTTAAGCACACTGGGGGTATTTATGACCAAGTAATAGTCTGTACCCTATAAGCATGAGCATAGACGTACATTAACTCCTATGGCACCAGCCCTGAGTGCATGACCTGTTCCTATGGCAACTTACAATCTTTCCCTACAGGCACCTATGGCCATGCCATTATGGTACCTACCGTTTTTAACATTATAATTATGTGCTACCAGCTCTATTGATAGGTACCTTGAGGGCATCGATGACCAGGTCCCGGGCCTCCAGCTCTCCCTCCAGGATGCTGAAAAGCATCAGCAACTCTGGCTTGCTCAAACTCTCCATGTTCAGCTTGGACTGCTGGGGCAAGAGATGAAAGAGAAGACTTGGTTGGTTGATTGACTGATTCATTGGTTTCATATCAGGTTTTATTGACTGATTGTATTTCTTAAGTGTTAATGCAAATGCGCCTGCCTCATGGGTTTATAAGATGCCCTTCTTCATGAAAATAACAACTACTTGAATTGTACTTCATTTATCTTGCCAGACTATTACACAACCCCCAAAGAAGACACATTTACAAGATGAGACATTATTGCTTCTTTTGTTCTTCCCCCAAGTGTTTTTCAACTGATATTTGATTTAATCTGGGAAGCAAGGCCCATATCCTCCAATTGTCCCCAAAACAGACATCCAGACAATTCAGATATTTTATATATCTGGTCTAGCACAATGAAATATGGGCTATGTGTGGATACATGTTTATTATCTCAGAAAGGAGTCATTTTGCATAATAGAGCCAGTGTGCAAAACGTGTGGTGAAGACATTTTCCTTGTAATGATAGTACAGAATATATATATATATATATAAAAGAGAAACTAGACAGTAGACAGGTTAATTTGGGTGATATTCACAGGGCCACTGCATAAGCATATTGTACGTTGCAATAGGAACAGATAGAACACTGAACCAAATGTTTCTGATTTTCAGCACGTTATTAACTTGGACACAAACGAGAACAAATCTCTGAAAGTGGTCTGGGCCTACAGTATCTCTCAGGCAACATGTAAGGATATTGTCTCAAGCAAAATACGACCTGTTAAAAATAAAAAGATGAAATGATTTACCAGGCATCATAAGGCGCTGCTGAGGCTTGCATGAGCATTAATAACTGCAACAGTACACTTGAGAAGTGAGTACTGAAATTTCCATTAAAATGGTTCATTTGACTTTCTTAGTAGGTTTTGGATATTTCAGCTCAATGGGGCGACACGAGCCTGGCAACAAGACAAGCCGACATGTGTTCAGCAGGCACAGATAGATCCGATATCAAATAACAGACAGTTCAGGTTCCAGCATCCAAGCTGTCCCGTCATCATTCGCTGACTGACTGATAATTCATCGCTGCATATTATTTCAAAGCATTTTCCATGATGTTGTATCCACGATGGGCCCCTTGACAGTTGTTGATAGATTTTGATAGATTTTGTCCTTTGAAAGAAATGTTTGAAACGTGATGTGGTCTCTTTGTAGTGTCCCTGCACCCTAAACTCACAGCTGTGTTGGTACTGCTGACAAGCCCTGCGGTGTCCACACCTCAAAACATGCAACCACATTCTGGCCAAGCGAACATATGCAGGCCCCTCTTTGAAATAAGACCACAGCTGCTGATGTTATTGCACCACGCATCCTTTCTAAATGACAATCATCTTACTGTAGGTGGGCCCTGTAGGATGAGGTGAACTCCACCGCTAGTTTGCTAGTTCCAGCTCTAATTACAAAAGGTATACTTTCTGTAAAGTGGCCTAAACATCTGAGAAATGTGTCCTTAGCTTCTGCTCCCTCATTCGGGTTTGCTGGTCTGTGATCCATACCTGAACTACCATTCAATCAACAGGCCTGTGCTCTGCTCTGAGCTCTCTGTGGCCACAACTTTCCACATCATGAAGTCATCAGGAGGGGATGGGCTGCTCTCTTGGAGCACTGGTTGCATAATGAGAGACAGGAGCCATGGGCCTTCCCTATCTGAGCCACGAGCTACTGTACCAAACCGCTTCCCAGGCATCTTCCATAACATCAGCAACTGAGAACCCCTGAATATGAATAGCTCCGTGTTGCCGATTGGGAAAACCGTGTTGAAAATGAGCATAAAGCTATAATAAGTACATCGTGACACCTACTAAGTATGCAGAAGTGAGAAACAAAATCAGCTATGATCCATTATGAGCCGCTTCCTTCCTCCGAACCTCTTCTGTTACCCTGTTGAACAGCAAATACAGCCTAATCCGCACAGCAGCCTCCTCTCAGAGGGAGGGAACACAACGTTTTAGCTGTGCCTTTACCAGCTCTCATGGTCTGTGGCTTAACCGCACGGGTGAAATGCAAATTAAACGACAGCCTGCACACCTCCCTCGGTTTGGGTTTACAGGCTTGCTGCTAATTTCACAGGCAACTGTAATCACTGCGAGTGTGTGTTGTGTTATGAGAAGGCCCAGCGGGAGCCTCCATGTGTCGTCACGCTTGTTAAGACCTTCATCATTTGAATATTATATCACATAATCCCCGAGTTAGATTGTATAAGCTTGAGGGTAACACAAACACAGAGCGATAGCATGGGAGAATACAAATATTCCCACACGTTCTCCCGGCTCCACTTCCGACGCCGAAAGCCCTGTGTCCGTAATCCCCTTATCCGTGTTGGTTTTCAGCCTGGTCAGCCGTGTGCCTTGGTCTGCAACACTGTCAACTCATTAAAAACACATGCACTCTCTTCCAGTCCAAAGGCCCTCAGGTCGCAAGCGGCTGCTGGTGAATCTTTCTCTCTCTCTCTCTCTCCAAATAACAGCAGCACAAGTGTGTATCACGTACAAGGGGAAAATAAACCTTCATCCTTATCGTTATCACGTATACAGCCCACTGCATCTGCTCCGAACCCACGTCTTTCAGATCTGAGGACGGTTTCTGAGCCAAATGCTCATCTTCAATCACGGCATAAGTGATACAAACACTGATATTCTTTGTATTTTAGATTGCGATTCTCTTGTCTTGTTTTCACTGCAGCATATAAGCAATCTAAGTATGACGGTATTATTCATTTACAATTCAGTTAAGTCATTTTAAAACCAGAGCAGTGTTTGAGCAAATTGCCCTGAATCTGACACATTTTCAATATAGGAACTCTTTTTTCTAAAACTACCCTCAACCCATCTTCAAACTAGTTTTATTGGGAGAGGTGAAAGGTCATGCAGCCACAGCATGAAGACATGGCTGACATACAGTGAGGGTCAGCTGGGGGATCAGGGTCAGCTCCCACAGTCTGATGGACTTCCTTCTACTGTTAATCAGGATGGCGGACCAGATGCATGTCTGGATACTAAATTGGATTTAGTAGCCAAACCTAATTTTTGTGTGTATTTACTTACTCACGTACTTACTTACGTCAATGTAATCTAAACAAAAATGTCCAACCTCCAAAGCGTGGAGTATAGCTCTGTAATAAACAGAGCTATTACACAATTCAACCGGCTGCAGAAAGACTCTAACGACTTTAATAACCGCAGTTAGACTCCATCATAAAGAAGTTACAGAGATCTATTATAGCGTCTAACAGAAGATATGTCACTCTTGAGTTTCTTCTTCGCTGAAAAGACGTTAGACAGGGACAAAGTAATGCTCTTAAATATGTTTGCACGAATGTAAACCGATGATCTTCTCGACATTTATATCCGTATGCGGTCCAAACACATTCTTGATCGGCCTGCAGCCTTGACTGCATCACATCTTTTTTCTTCTTCTTCTTCTTCTACTTTTACACCAAAAAGCGGCAGAAGAACGATGAAACGATGCGGATTGTCTCCTCCGGGTTTACACTGCCAACATGGAAACATGCTGTGTCCGTCTGCTTACCTTCATATGGCCCTGGGAAGTCTTTGGAAACTCCAGCATGAACTTTTCTCCTGTCAGAAGATTTGTTTCACTAGTTGATTTGCGTCTTCGGAATCCCGACGCAGCGGAACAACTGGGCTGCAATACGTTCCATCTGACAGGTGAGCCAGCCAATAGGAGAGAGCGTCCTTGGAACACCGACCAATGAGAGGCCAGCCGCAGGGAAAAGGGGCGGGAACAGTAACGTCCCGTCTGTTGGATTTTGGTTGGATTTCTTTGTTTAGTTTAGTTTTTTAAACGCATGCATCTTCCTAAAGAAGTTCTTATTGGCATTTAAGGACTTAGTCAAGCTTAGTCTAATTCCCATACAGGCGTTTGCCGTACAAGCCTAACGAAGACGACAAGAACATTCCTATAATAATCCCATTGGGATTTATAGTGTGTTTATAGTGACCTTTTCGTACGTCATGTTTAAATCTCTTATGATAATATCCCTATAATATTCCTTTAGGATATAATATATAGTTTAAGGTTTTTCTGTGGTATTTGTACAGTATCCATCTCAAATGTATTACTGTTCTTTTTCACAAGGGAATTTACATTTTGTCTTTACGATAGTGGCAATGAAAGAGGCGTGATATGGTAGAAATGTCACCCCTCTGTTGCCCCTTTAGGCCTATATTAGGCTAATTATTCAATTTCCAGCTAAAGTATCCCTTGCGTTCATTACAGGATGTGTGTATTGCTGCCACCTGGTGGCGTAATCACTGTGAGAACCTCCAAAGTAGCTGCTGCTAGAAGGCTGCATGGTGGTTGGAGGAGCAATGTGAATGGGTTTCTCAGCTCACCCAGAGTGCAGAGTTGAGCTAATATCACAGCCAGAATCAAACTCTGTCTAACACAAACATGTCAGAACAAGAGCAAGTGCAGGTATCAACTTGCCCGGTGTTTTTCTCTGTGATTTCAAAGGGAGATATCTTAAATGGCAGCACTCTGAAGCAACACAAGCCTCACTGTGGGGGTCTGACTGTAGGGGGGTGCAGCTGTGTGTTGTTGTTGTTGTCAGCTGTTAGGCATGGAGCTACAGACCCAATGTGACTAAAGTCTCATGATGCTGTACTGTGCTGTACTCACTGCACTGCAAACCTGAAAATGCAAGGCTGGCTATCCCAACTGTAAACTGGCTCCCCTGCTGTAATACACAATAGCTGCCAGTAGAGAGCAATGCTCACACAATTCAAGTCAAAGTTTCCACAGGAATTCTATCTTCATTATACATGCAGGGATCCAGGATTTTCACCATAACTGGGCATAAGCATAATCATATATATTATTATATATAATTCTACTGGATACTACTCTGGATATGAGCATCAGCCCAGACTGTAATGTCAAATATATCACTGTGATCTTGCCTTCTTAGTGTACAGCAAACACAAGTACACTGGTGCGCTATAATAGACAGCCATTGATGCTGCCAAGAATACATACACACCACCATCGACCTTGTGTCACTGATACATTGGCACGACTCCCACAACAGAACTCCTATCGAATCTATGATTATGCAGCATCTTTGTGCTATTTGATAATTGTGTCCCCTTCCCTCCCTCTGTGATCCGGAGGGGTATAGAGAGAGCAGAGCCGGAGAAGTGTAGCTCCTGATAGGCTGCTGGTGCAGGGAGCCTCTTCAGCCCTAATAGAGAGTCTCTATTTCAGGCTCTTCAATTAAGCAGCTCTGTTCTGCATGCCTGCTGACTGGCTGCTGTGGAGAGTCACCAGAACCTTTGTGTGTCCTCGCCTCTCTCTTCCAAACAATTTATCAAGTTTTCCATCCACATTGGTTTGGTCCTGCAAACACAGACACTGGGTTTGGTGAAGAAGTTAAGGAAGTATTTATGATTTCTCAGAAGTAACCAGTCAAATATTGGTTTTGTTTTATAAATATCGCTGTGTTCCTCAACTTTTTTGTATTTCTCGCCTACTACATAAACCAATTCCTTTGTTTATATTTTGTGCAAAAAAGTTCATGCTGAAGCCCTGTAGTCCTAAAAGAAAGACCTAAAGTGACAATTTTGTAGTGTCAGCACAGATTTATTTTTCCTTTTGTACTTTTTCACTCTAAACTTCCACCAGTCTTTTTCTGATCTCCACTGACATAATCGCTGACAGGGGTGTTTTTGTCAAGTCCATAGCTGATTGGTTCAAGGTGTCCTGGCCTTCGGTGAGCTTCTCAATCCAACTCGCAACAGAATATTGAAATTTAGCTCGACACAGTAGGAATAGCGAGAATAAAGTACATTTTGACTGTCAATCTTTCAAGATAACTGCTCCAATGATCACGAATATGTCCCCTGAATGTTGTAGTATGGACTAGATTAGGACCAGGACTAGACTCTATGGTGCTGTGACAGTTTCAGCAAGATTCCCATTAACAATTCCAAGCCCCATCAAAAAAGAATGTCAATAGGCACCTTCAAATTTGATAAAAGCCATATTAACCCAGACATTTCTGGGGCCGCAGCCGACCTTGAGTGAATATACCACCAAGCTGCAATCACGCTCACTTCTGCCTTGTTCTGCCCTACTTCTATGAAAGCCTGTGTTCTGCTACTCAAAATGAGTATTTCATCTCCGTTTCACACCTGGTTCTCCATAGTAGATGCCAGACCTAATGTGGCGATGACACACCATGGTGGCACAGACACGATCCGAGGAGGGACGGAGAAGGAGCGGTAAATATAGCATGGAAGTCTTGGCGGGAGCCGACGCCAATCTAGGACCTAATCTGAGGCAGTTATCAGCATCTGTTGCCTGGCACCCAGTTCTGTTGGGGTTTTAGTTATTCATCTATTGCTCCATATCTGTCACTTTTGCATGCAAGAGTGTGGGAGGATGTAACCTCTCAACACCCCCCAGTGAGTCAGGCTGTCACCAATATACAGAAGTCTGCTCTTCTCAATACACCTGATTGCGTGCAGAGCTATGCAAGAGGTTAAGGATAGGACATTTATTTGTTTTGGCAATGGTCATGTGAAATGTAAATTAACCAAGTGTCTGACCTTGAAGCAGCTCTGATTGATCATTTGCATATCTCCAGAGTGCTAATGTCCTCAAGGAGTAGATGGTGTCACTGCAACCGAGGTACTTGTTTTCTAATCATGTGGAGGCAGTCGGATGTGAAATGTAATAGCCAAAGAGTGCTTTGCCGTTCATTTATTCACACTGTATTTAGACAGGTTAGTTGCTTTGATGTATTGCATTGGTCTCTTTTACAAAAGATAACAGGTGCAAGGTTGGCCAGAAGAGTGAAAGGTCTGCAAAACCAAACAAATATTCTCTGTTATCTCAGTTATTGTGATGCCGTCGAGATTCAACAGCGCATGTTGTCTTCAGTGACTAAAAGCTGAGCATGAAAGATTAACTGAGAGAGATGTAACCAATGTAATTTATAGATGAGACAACAACAAGTTTCAAAGCTAAGACAAACTATAGCCCACTTGGGCATGACCTGCATTCCTACTGACAAAACTACAGATCATGGGCTTACAGAGAACAGAGACAAATGGAGGCTTAACGTGTTTTTGATGTGATATAATGGCACCCTGGGTGAACTAGCATATGGCTTTCCGCAACACTTTGACAAAGGTCTTTTCCTGCAACTAGACAAACTGGCCCGATCAATTTAGATGTCCTCTGCGGTCTGTTGTTATCGAGGCTTGTGAGTTATAAACACAAGAGTATGTTGAAGCAGAATGGGGTATGGAGAGTTTTATGACCCTGTCTGAGCGGGTTTCACCTCAGCTCATTTTCTAAAGGTGAACTGTTTCTGTAAGCTAAACACAGATGCAGGGAGAATACGAGGCACTGTAGGGTCTAAAGAGTTTGATCTAATAAGTCATCGCAAACAAGAAATGATTGCTATCTTAAAATCAAATACTCCTCAACCACAGTAGATTTGGAAACTTGAAATGTGATTTATTGAGTGCTGGACTCCTTTATGCTATATACAGAGAGATGAAAAGGATCATTGCTTTCTTCCAGAAAAAAGCCGAACCAAGAGTTTGTTGGATTCAGTACTTAACTTCAATACTTAGAGTCCCTGACTCTATGAAAACAGTAGTGTTCTTCAAAATAATCAAAAATGCCTTTTTAGGGCAACATTTTGTGACATGAAATGGAAAAATTAAGCAACTCCTATGCATTTGGCAATGTATAGTAATCAGTACCATCAGCCAGAAAACTCTTAACATATTGTCAATCATTTAAGGCCTAAATAAACATAAAAGAGCAATGTGACAGCCTGAAGATACCCCGCCTCTTTCCTGCTTCCAATGATCCTCAAAGCAACGTCTAAAAAGCTCTATTTGGGTAAACAATGGCACAATAAAGCACACACACATCCCGGTTGGAAGAGACAGCCTGCTCGTCCAGGCAACCATCCAGGCTAAAAGCACCAGACAGCAAAATTATGAATGGTAATTTAATCACATAATGGCTCCTACACTCTCCAAAAGACTTATTTCTTTTGTCTGCTCCACTGTAACAAGTATGCGGCGTGAATTCTAATGATGGATATTGGGGACAATTGTTTTATTCCATTTTAGACACCTCAGTTCTTGTTTGATGGAAATTATGTTCAACAGATTTCATATAATTACTAAAAAGAGAGTGCATGGATTTTTCATATCTGATCCCTCCACTCTTAGAAATGTAATTGGGTTATATACTTCACGAGAAATATCTAAGATAAATTAACTCAAGGAAAGACTTTTAAAAATCATTTATTCTTATTTAATCTTATTTGTAGTTCTGCCTTATTGGACAGAATGCAGAGAAGAGTGATGGGAAAGACGGAGAGGGAGAGTGAGAGCATGGCATGATGTGACGCAGATAATG
>OMLI01054664.1:6238-19941 GCA_900302605.1 Rondeletia loricata
TGGAATAATCTATTTCCCTTGGTGTATTTACACATGATCTACAGATATTATAAAATTATATTTGGTATTTAAATGGATATGATCAATCTCAAACACAATATAAGACCAAAATTGATTACTCATGATTACTCAAAGCAACGAAAATCAAAACAGTGAATGACCAAAAATATTACTGACTACATTACACATGACATAAATAAACCCTCATTTACAACTTTAATTTTTACATTCAGTTACATTTAAAACATAAAGAACACCATAAAATGAATACATGTTAGCAGAACAGCACATACAATCTTTACAAAAGTGTAAAGGGATAGCATTTATTATTTACAGTTATCCTTGACCTGTCTACTGTATAATGTGCTGGATTAAAACAGTTAGCCTGGTAGTGACTCATGTAACTCTGCAGTATATCATGCAGTGCGTCCAATAATGTCCCAAACACATCAAACTACAGTACACGTCATTTACCTCACTTAACAACAACTGCAACAACTCCTGTAGAAGCTGTGATGAATTAAATACTCTGTGTGTGTATGTGTGTATTATTATGATATACCATGATATTAATTATCATGATACATTGCCACATAGTGTGCATCATGCTTCTGATTTTGCCAGATTATGTGGCTATTGTGCCAAGTGGCCAAAAATGCAGTCCTGTGCTCAGTACTGTTTGATGAGCCTTCGTCTCTGGGAGGTCTTCCTCAGTAGATGTCTGTAGTCATACGGGTTCTCCTCAGTCTGACTCTCTGTAGAGGGCATTCTGGGAACAGAGCGCCTGTCAACACAACACAGGAAAAGAGGAAGGGCAAAATTAGAGAAATGGAAAAAGGAGAACAAGCGATGCCTTGAAAGATGCAAGTCAAGGAACAGAGAGAATGAGAGAGAGAGAAAAGAGATGAAAAGATTCACGTTCAAAGGTTTTCGTATGTATGGTTTACTCTTTCCAGCAGTCATTTATCATGTGTAGTGGGCTGTCTTAGGCAGCGGCCAGACAGAAACGGATGAAACGTGTGAAATGTGTGTATGGATCCGTCACCGTCTCTTCTTTGTCCGTTTGGAATGCGAAATGGAGGCGTGGCATTTTGGAAAAAAGGCGAGTGAATGCTCTGTAAACACAGAAACATGGATCTCGACAAGCGCAAGCTCCTTGCTATTGCTATTCACGTATAGCTATGCTTACTAGCCAACTAAAATATCAATATCAGGATTCACAATTTGAACATTGTGTTTCTATACAACCAACCTGGAAGACCAGTCATTGCACTAATATCATGCCAGGCCATACCAGTTCTGTTTCTGTAAATTAGTACTCAACTCTGGGAAGCTGTGTACGAGTGAAATGAGTTTCTCATCCATTTAGAAAATCAAGAGTAAAGGCAAGCTCCACCTTCGCCATCTCTGATAGGCTAGTGAACAGTTAACAGATAATTACGTATACTGCGGTCCGAAAAAAGTTCAAATGGTTTTAACTTTTGATGTACGAAAAAATACGGAAATAAGGAGATCGTTTTGTACTTCCCGCTCAAGTTGCGATTTGTAAGTTGCGACCACAGTACATTGATGACGTACCTCTTTTCTTTGGCGGGTTTGGCAGGCTCCGGTTCAGAGATGGCCCTCTCTCTAGACTGAATTATGTCGGCAGCTGGTCTATGCTCTGTAGACTGCCTCCTGTCCCGGGACTGTCTCCTGTCCATGGACCGTCTCCGGTCCATGGACTGTCTTCGCTCGATAGATTGCCTCCTCTCAGGCATGCTGGGGTTTTTTCTCTCACTGGAGATGGAGGGAGCAGAACTGCTGGTGGACAGGCTCTGGTAGTACTGGTCATCTACATCCAGCAGCTTCCCTGGACTAGAGCACAAACAGAGGGGATGAATGGATGTTAGGGGGATGGACTAGGTGTCAATCACTTAGGAAGGATTTCATTTCAGATTTCACAGTTTTTTTTCGATTATTCTAGCATGACACCCATATTCGATACCAGTATGAACTGACAGCGATGCAAAAAACAACAACATGCATGCGCAGAGTAACAATAACGAATGCCGTCACATCCGTTTTTGTACCTACGCTTCTCCCGCTTGTTTCCAACACATTTCGGTTACGGTACGTGCCTTTGAGTTTTGACTGAATTTAGGCATCTCCCCAAATACCAGTCAAGTTGGCTATTTCCTTTTATTTCCATTGTTGTGTCTTGTTGTCCTGATTTACTTATTGTCATGGCAATACTGACAAATTCCAAATTAAGCAGTCAATTCCAAGTCGCATGTAGGTCGCATGCCTTGGGATCCAATTGTGTAAAACATAACCATAACCATACATATCCAAGTGATCCAGATCTGACCTGAAAACATGCGACACCATGTAGCTTTATGCTGTTCACGCTGATTTGAAGACATCAGATCTGTGTCACATGTAAGGGAAACATTGAGACATTTTCAGCTACAGTGTGAACGCAGCCAAAGTAAGGCAGGGTTGCATAGGCCATGATGTTACACAATTTAATACAAAAAAAACACTGTAGCTACTGCCGGAAAGGTGAAACGCACCACTTCCTGTGCGCCAGAGGATTTCCCCCTGGAAAGACCTACCAGACACCGGACACAGCAAATGTGAAAGGTTTCATGGACTGGCTATAGGTTGAATCTACTGTGTTACATCCACTGGTGATAGAGAGTAGCAAAACAGACATTTATTTATATGAAAACGTCATGGATTATTACTTTAATATTGGCAGTAATATGTGATTACTTATATGTGGTGCTCACTCCCTGTTTCTGATTAACTCTCCCTCTCCATATCTCTTTCTATACATCTTCGCTCCCATTCATTATCTTCACCTCTCTCTATCTCTTCAGTTTCACTTTCACTCCCCATACCACCCAAGTTCTCCCCTCCTCCTCTGCTGTCAGCTTTAGCCGGAGATGCTATCCTTCCTGCTGACCTTCTCCTTCTTAATGATGCATGTAAACTGCTCCTGTCCATCGCTGGCTTTATTTATCTGCTAACAAATGATTACCCTTGATGTTTAACGTGGTGTCGCGCTGTACGTGCGTGCGTCAGGGTGTGTGTCTCTTCACACCGCTGTGATAAAGTACCCCGGCCCCTCCTTGTTCGGCCAGCCCTATCAGTCTATCTGCCAGCCCACTGCAGCTCCTATCATCCCCTCACTCTGGGCGGTATGCTCACCTCCTGACCTATACGACACGTACATATGCACGCACACCCGGCACACACACACCCTCGCCCACACACACTTTCTCACCGCCTTCTTTGAGAAAGTGATTGATCTGTGGTTCAATAAAAAAAAAGAAAAGAAACATAGATCAATGCTTGCTGGACGTCAAAACGTCACAAATCATACAATTCTTTCCTTCGCAGAATACGATAACATTGATAAATACCATCATACCTACATTACTGATGTGTAATATTATTTCTCTTTGTCATTTCACAGCCTGTTAATGATCTGATTTCATTGAGTACATTCGGCGAATGGAAGCGAGGTGAAAGACGAGGCTAATTAATTTAATTGAGGATGTGTAATGCTGCAGATCGTTATGTTTGGACGCAGACTCTGTCCTTATGTTGGCGCCGGGCCATAGTCATTACTCTTATAACACTGCCAGTGGGTTGTTAAAATGGGGCGAAGGAGCCAGATACTTACTCCTCTTTCCTGGGCTTGCGTTTATCATCCTGGACCGACCGCTGAGTGGAGAGACACATTACAGATTACTTCATGTCAATCAAACGCTCTTAATCTCTGTGTTCAAACGAGACACATGACTGGTTTTAAAAGACCATATACTTATTCACCCTGTAATCAATAAATCAATTTGAAACATTCATTTCTACAATATACTATGCATCCATTTTGGAAAAAAAGTATTAAATATATCGTAAAACACTGTTCTCCAGAGCACTTTGTAATGGTTTAATATTGTTTGCCTTTGACATATGTTGTAAAGTGAGTTCTACAGAAAAAAAACAATTGCCAATCAATAGTGCACTGTGAATGCCAATAGCTAGGAAAATAGTTACGATGTCACATGGCAGCTGACAGTAATCTGAAATCGTTCACCGTCGCTCTTGGACTCACATGAATCAGGTTATAATAGGTGGAGTCTTCTAGTGTGTTCAGGGTCTTTGGTTTCTGGGTCCTGCGGGGGGTCCGCGACACTTTCATGTCAGCTGAAAAATAACAAAGACAGTTAAAAACATCAGTTATTTAAACTTTTCATATTCCGTTTCTTGAACGTTGCTTTGTGTCAGGAGAAAAGTGGCCTGGCAATTATTTGCTGCTACTTCCTATTGGAGTTTCAATACTGTCAATACTGCTTTCTGGGTGCACTCATCAATTTGTGATGTTCAGTGCATCTACTTTCCCTCAACCTGCCTCATCTGCTTCTAGTTCAGTTTGTGATTTCCTACATTTCCCAGAATGCCTTTAGACAACCCCAGAAAAGAACATGTTGCTGTCAGTCAAAGGTGGTTGCATGGGCACTAGCCAACTAGTTTGTGAACATGGGGGTGTGTCTATGATCGCAGCCAAGCCCCTTACTCAAAACACAACATGTCTTGTGGCTGCATTGCATTCTGGTCTATTGAGGCTACTGTCGGTGGAGAAATTGGTATCTCTGCCTCTTCTAGGATGGATTTCCCCCTGTGTGATTGTCGGTGCCAAATGGTGAGTCGACTGACACCAAAACCTGATGTTTACCATTGATGTTTAGACAATAGAAAAATATTCTGCTATAAAACTCAGTTGTAGCTGAACTGGAAATATCTCAACGTGATGTAACATCGTCTCCGTTTGCATTTACGTCTGCAGTTATCCACAGGAATAAGAAAAAGACACCACCAAACAACAAAATGGGCCCAGAAATGCAAGGCACATTGCCAATAGCTGTTTTTTAACAGTGAAGTGTTTTAGGGTGGATTTTTCCTTTCAGAAAATGGCCTCTAAAAGATAAGTGGTTATAAGTCCTTGGCCTTCCCAGATTTGAGACAGAACAAAACGATCTTCCTCTTGGTATACTCCCATTACTCAAAAGTGCTTTTGTTCTGCTTGCTCCTTCGGACTCTCTCCAAAAGGGACAAACATAAAATGTAAATCTCTCCTACCTCTAATTTAAGTGAGGGTGGTGTTAATTTCTGGGGAAACCTGTGAGCGTAGCTGAATGATGGGAAGTGATATGGTGGTTGTCGCTATGTGGAGGGGGCTAAAGAAGGTATCAGGCAAAAGTGAGCTTAAACCTCACCATCTACTTCAGGAATTACACCTACATTAATCGTCAGGTCAGTGTTAATGTTTTGACTGTCATTTGAAAGTACGCAATGAACCAATTCGCTGGGGTTGTTATGGCCGATCAGCTTGATCAAATGGCTAGAGAGTTGGTGGGATCATTACATACGGCTGGCTGGATAAACTATTGACTGCAAACTGACACCATGCTGACCTCTTGACTCTTGTGCGTATTGAGCTGCACGCCATACATACTGTACTGTAGTTTAACCCTAAGGCTTTTGCCGGTTTGAATTTTCCAACAGAGATTATTCAAAACAACCCTTGCCATGAATTTAGTGTCCTATAACTTCGTGACCAACCATGTTCGACTCCCAGCACAGTATTGAACGCAAAGTGAGCGGTGTGTTTGTCTGTGTCTGATCAGCAGCTGATCAGCAGGGCAGTTTGTCATGACATCTACCATACTGCAGTGAATGTATTGCAATTGATCATATTTGACATAAGTGATATAATCTAACAGTATTCCCTTTGGGGGCATGTCTACGTTATTGCAATTATGAATATATTACAATGACCTTTGGTTCTGTTACTCATTATTAATCACTGTTCATGCAGGGAAAAACACACTGCAGAAACATCAATCAAACACAGAAGCTCTAAGGTAAAAGAGGTGAAAAGTTTGTAATATTATTGAACACGTCTGTCTAAAGGTCATTCTGTATTGCTCAAACAAGTAAAGCCAATTTGATACACCCTCATATTAATTCCTGCCATAATTGTTGGAGCGGTCGCTCACAAAACATGATTAACATTTCATGACCTTTCCCACGAAGAGCAATGTGACTGGAATTCTTCCTCTTTCATTCTGTATGTCAGAAATTATTCTTATGAAGTTTATTAGGACAGCTTAGAGCTGTCAATGGAGAAATGATCCAATTGGTCTGAAAAGCATAATTATGTAGGAGTTGAAGGAGCCTGTGGAAATAACACAGATAATTAACTCTGCTCTACCTCAGGCAACATGCCGCTCTACAGAAAAGCCTGTAAAGGGCATACATGCCCAGATTTAGGGAAGATTGTACTCTACTGGAAACTGGAAATGTAGACTAGTGTATGTGGCTGCGACTCCAAGTGTGTGTATTGTGTGTATACATTCAATTCTTAGATGTATATTTATTGTCATCAAAATCAACTCAAAAACGAATCCAAACATCTAGAAGCAGATGCACAATGTACTGTATATGTACCATTGCATTTGTGTATGCATCTGGGACTGTAACTACAACTGTGTGTGTGTGTGTGTGTGTATGTGTGTGTGTATGTGTGCATGCATGTGTGTTGATTCCCTTCTTAGATGAATACTCATTATCATCAAAATCAGGTCAAAATCAAATCAAAATGTCTAGAATCAGACACACATTGTATACATAGATTATATCTTGTAAGCTAGCCTACCTACTCTACAATATGTTGTAATAAAACTCAAAAAGCCTCAAAGACTCTGATAGATGGCATAGTCATCGTGATGCCAACCAAGGAAAGGTAATCATGGATATTGCAATTATTACACTATTTCCTCTGGACACATAACCTTATGAAGATAATGACATTTTCGCTGCCAGCTCCGTTTGGCACACCATGCTGAGATGGTGAACTTTGCTGTCTTCCCCCACTCAACACCCCCAAAAGCAATTACACATATCACCTGTGAAAATCAAA
Organism: Rondeletia loricata; assembly: GCA_900302605.1. Classification (NCBI taxonomy): domain Eukaryota; kingdom Metazoa; phylum Chordata; class Actinopteri; order Beryciformes; family Rondeletiidae; genus Rondeletia; species Rondeletia loricata. The sequence goes on from OMLI01054664.1 coordinate 13,212, forward strand.
GGAAAAATAGATCCACGTAGCTGAGGGATTAAACATTTTTTTGATGACACATCGACTAGGGAAGCGCCTCCTGTCTTGGCACTTGACATTAACAGGTTTTCTGATACAATCAAGCCTCACGAGAGAGGAAACTCTGTCCATCGATAACATCACCTGCTACTGTGAGAAGACATAATAAAATCTGTCTTTCTGAGTGTGTTTTTTTTAATAGCCGGCAAGCAAGAATAGCATAAAAACAACTCTATGGTTAAACTAGAATGATGGCACAAGGCCACAAACTGAGAACCTCAGAATATTAAAATATCTATCACTCTGCTACTTTCATGTTAAGGCCATACTCATGAACAATGAACAATTCCCTACCCAGGGATAAAATGGTCAACTATTAAATCCTGAAACCATTAAAGTTTATACTGGAGAATCAAGGCTGGCTTGGACACAGTCCCCTCTTTTTAGTGTGGAAGGAATTGGCCACAATTACACTCTGACTTGTTTGGGTGAGAGTCACTGAACTCCATTTAGCTGTCTGTGAGGGATAACCTCAGAGTAGCAAAATCAAAAAGACAGGCCAAACACTGTTGAAAAGATGGACAGACTGGAAAAACTGATACATTTCCTCCTTAGACAGTCAATACTGTTTGATTACCCTTCAAAAATAGAAAACAGAACCAAATGTGCACATTAACCATGGCGAAGTTATGTTATAATCTGTTTTCACTGAGCCAATCTCAATTATCTTACTTGATTGGTGATTCTTGGGAGCTAAGCCACTGATTGCATTTCCTCTCACAAACATGCCATTGTTCTCGGGGTTTGATTGGTGGGCCTGGATGATCTCATTCAACTTCTGTTGGAGGGCTACAAAGTCCTGAGAAGTCTTTGTGATCTGTAAAACAGATAACACAAAAATAATGTGTGAGTGGCAAAAACGAGAACCGCGGTAGTTGGAGAGAGAGTGGCATTTCCTTGTCTTAGAGTAGTTACATTAATTAACATGAGATGTGTGTAATGGTATTACTTCTTTGGAGAAAGTTGCGAGCTGCTCGGCTTCTTTCCGAGCCGTTTCCTTGTTGGCCTTCAGGTTCTTCCTGTCCTTGTATCCTCTGAAGTTACTCTGGATCTTCACCGCAGCCTGCTCCTCCTCCAGACTTTCCTCTTCGGCTTCTGTCTCCTCTTTACGTTCTATCACCACATCAGTAACGTCCACGGCATCCACCTCCTCATTAGTTCCCTCTTCTGCATCGCTGTGACGCACGGCTTCTTCCTTTGCTTTCTTTTTTGCTTCTCTTTCTGCTTTCAGTTTCTTTCTGTCCCGATGGCCTCTGAAGTTACTTTGAATGACAGTAGCAGCTTTTTCTTCGCCCAACTCCCCCTGGTCCTCAGCAGGTAGATCCTGTTGGTATTCTGGCACTGGTTCTTCTTCTGGAGGTTCTAGTGTAACCTTTTTTTCCTTCTTCCTTTTCTTTGGGATCTTTCCTTCCTCCTCGAGTCGTTTACGCTCTTTGTGGCCGCGGAAGTTACTTTGAATTACCACAGCTGCCTTAGCCTCTTCTATGTCTTCTGACTTTACATCACTTGCAGAAGCATCTGCTTCTTCTTGAAGGTCTTCTTCTTTTGCTGTCTCTTTGCTGCAGAGCTCCTCTGCTGGTATTTGAACTTTGGGCACGTCTTCCTCACCAGTAGGTCTCTTTACTCTCTGTTTCCTGGCTGGGATCTTGCCTTCTTCCTCCAACCTCTTCCTCTCTTTGTGACCCCTGAAATTACTCTGGATAACAGTGGCTGCCTTGGTTTCCTCTTCTACGTCGACAGCCTCATCCCCTACAGCCTCTTCCGGTCCATTCTCCTCCTCCTTCGTGTCCTCTTCCTGCCCTTCTTTTTCAGCATCCTCTGCTGGTGCCTCGACAACCACCATCTCGTCTGCCACTTCTGTATGCTCTTCATCATCCTCATCTTCGGGCACCTGTGTATGATCACTGTCATTGTCCTCCTCTCCTTCAAAAGTATCCTCCTCATCCTCCTCTTGTATATCAGCTATCTTTTCCCCCTCTTCTTCCATGTTGGTAGGCTCTTGCCCATCCTCATCCTGCTCTACCACTGTGGTTGGCAGTAACGCTAACTCGGCTCCGGCCACAGTCTTGTTTCTCCCCTTTAGTTTCTTCCTCTCTTTGTAGCCCCTGTAGTTACTCTGGAGAACCACAGCAGCTTTAGTTTCCTCTTCTTCCTCTTCCTCGCTCTTCACTCCATTGTCTGGGGCAGAGGCATTTTCCTTGGGGGTGCTCTTCTCTGTTTCTGGCATCTCTTTGGCCTCCCTAGAGACAAAATGGGTGCATCTCTGTTAATGGTGTCTTTTTCTGCTCTTTATCCTTGGTAATCACACTGTGGTCATTGTGCTGAAAGTCATTTCTACGTATAATATGGTAATTGGTTTATGGTTGGTTTATTGGTTTATGGTTTATACCAACACTGCTAAACTACAGTGCTGTATATTACTTTACAATACAGGCAGTGCATGAGTGATTTATTGTCTTTATTTCAATACGATATTGTGTGAATTTGATCTCTCTCATACCGTTTTCTTTTGAAACTCTTCCTTTCCCTGTGCCCTCTGTAGCGTGCCTGAATCTTGGTTGCAGCTTTATTCTTCTCATCTACCAACACCTTGTACTTCTTTTTTGCAAGATAGCATTGGCAAACTGAAGAGGAAGACAAGAGAGATGTAAAGCAATGTATTATTATCTGACCTGGGATTCTGCGGGCCAACTGATTCCATTTCAAATTGTCCTTACCAGCCTGAAACTGGATGATGAAGGCCTCAAACTTTGCTTTGTTTTTATCATCGGTAACCCTCTTCCGAACTTTATGCCCTCTGTAAGCTGGTGGGTTTGAGTCAAAAAAGAAAACAGGAATTGGCACAGAAAACAACTGGCTTGCCATACTTTTATTAGTATAATGCCTCAGTGACTCATCTGTGTTCTGGTAGATTAGCTATGAGTTTACAGTTTACTGACCTGACTGTAACACCAGAGCGCCCTGTTCTCTCTGTTCCAGTGTCCGCCGGTACCGCTTGACCCCCAGCCAGCCACGGACATATGCCTGGACTAGAATGATCCATTGTGTGGCCTGTTGCACCATCAGATTCAGATGTTCAACGTGGTAGTACTTGAGGAACACCTGAGAGCCACCACACATAAAAAAGATCACAATAATGTGATACTTTATTAATCCCCATAGGGAAATTCTCTTTTTATTTGACCCCCTCCACAGTGAGGTCAGAGTTCAGGGTCAGCTACAGAACATTGCACCTGGATCTGGTGGGGATTCAGGTCCAGATTCACTAAGATTGCGTTGCAAGGGCAATTTGCATGTTTTTTGCACCTCGGTTGCTTGAGCTAAGAGTGCAGAGTTTTTGTCTTATTCACAAAGAAATGTATGCAAATCAAGTTGTGGTGCAAACAAGCCCTCGAAAAGAGCCCTGCACAAGCAAATAGACCCCTTCATCACCAACTGCAAGCACAAATTGCGTGCTTCAGCTTGAACTAATCCACCAAGGCTGGCACCCTTGCACCCTGAAGTGCTGTTTATAATTGGAGCATTCTCTGATCTAATTTACGATGCCCACATCTTGCAGCAATGTTAGCAGCCATTCTGAACGGCAAACAGAGGATCTTATATGCGCTACAATCATTTGGGGGAGTGTTTTGAGTTGAATTGGGCGCAATCTCGATTTGCATGGCCTTGCCTACACATAAGCGAACTATTATGTGGGTAAATTAATTAGATTTACATATGCATGACCAGGCTAAAAGAGGCTTTATGCTATTAGGCATGCTTACCCCCCATTGCGCATGGTTAGTGAATAGCATGACATTCTGATTTGGTCATTTTGATGATATAGTGCACACTCTTTCCTGCGCAAACCTTCAGTGAATCTGGGCCTCTGTGTCTTGCTCAAGGACACTTCAGTAGGGAGATGTGTGCAGACATAGGGGCTTGAACCCAGGTCCTCTGGTTGAAGGACATTGGCCCTACTCACTATGCCACACTGCTGCCCAAGATACAATACTATATGATGCAAAGGGCACTCATTAATGTTACTAGCCCATGCTAATTCTTCCTCACTAATATCTAATGTAATTTAGCTCATCTGTACTGAGAGAAAACCATCTCCTTACACAAATAGAGCTGACTGAACATAAATTCAGTTCAGATGAGATATATCCTTACTTTAGTTTTCCCCATGGCCCAGTTCTCCAGCTTGGCCTTCTCCAGTATTGCAGCACATGTCTCTGGAGTCACAGCTGGCTCTTCATGAGCACGGAAAGCCAAGATGTAGTACCTGTAACAATCAATGTAGTCAAATGGATAGTAATAAGACAGGCCCGGCAAGCAACATACAGTGATTTTTCATTTCATTCACTAACTGATTCACTGCTGACCTCTTGACGAAGTTAGCAAACAGGATGCGGTGAGAGTAGCCCTGCCGTCTGATCTTGGCAGTCTCCAGAACCCCAGTGTATCGCAGCTGAACCAGAACCTTCTCCCGGTCAAACTTGTTGGCTTGGCGATCGTTATTGGGTTTGATGCAGCGTACAAAGTGGGGCTGTCCTGCCACCATCTTCGACAGCAGGTCCATCAGAGAGTACTAGAAAGGGCATGAGAAAAGGAGACCTAGTAGGCAGCTTCATTAAGGGTTTAATGTAGCTGAGATCAATTGAGAAAGCGGCCTACAATGCACCTCTGTAATAAGAGGCACCTTTGGAACAACATTTGCATTAAGATATGGACAATTAACAGGGAAACACTCTTACTCTGAAGTAGGAGGCCACTGTCTGTGTTCTCATGTTGGTGGTTTCTCTCGGGTGGTAAGTGGTCTCTCCAGGTTCACCCTGATGAACAAACAAACATTAAACACAATGAACGTTAATTATACTGCACTGGATGGGTAGCTACTCTCTGTGTTATAAAGTAATGTTTTTAGATACAACTTAATGGGAGAAAAGGCATTTTTATACTATGCACAATAGGCCACCTGGGTAGTTGAGCATAAGAGGATGAGATGAGGACATTGAACATCACACTAAGAATAGCTTCTAGGCCTTTATGACTTATTTAGTGAAGTGACTGGCTATGAATCTCTATGTGAACAGTTTCATTTAAGGCCATGGTACAGTTTTAGCAACTGTCTTAACGGATTCACACCTGTAGATGATTAAAAAAAATTTATATTAGAGGCCCTATTTCCATTACCATTGTTGTGCCATGTTTCATCAAAGCATTTGATCTTTTTTTGAAAATCACCAATCACCGTTTGCATTTGTACTGTGTCATCAAGAGGCACAGCAAGCAAGCTTTTTTTTTCAGGGGAGAGCATTAATTCCCGAGAAGGCTGCAAAAGAGATGCATAAAATGCGTAAACAAAACAAAAAGGTGCCAAATCAAGAGTACATTCTACATAAATACAACTTACTTACTTACTTCTGACATGTTTGAAATACTACTCATTATCAAAAAGAAAACTATACACGTACCTATGTTAATATTGGACCCAGCCAAATATACACCATGACACTGCATACAAAAGAGATACTTGGTAACATTTTAACAAGCTCTATATGTAATACTCAGTACTAAAACACTAGGGAAAAATACACTTTTACAGCAAACCATCAGCCTAATACGGTTTGTAGCATTTTAAACGCTCATTGTGGCTTGTTAAGAGGGAATCCTTTGATGCACTTTCTTAGGCGACGTTCTAAAATATGCAGATGAATGGAAATAGATTCAAGAACTCATCAAACACAGCAGGCATTACAATCATATGCTGCCACAATTTCCACTAAATCACTAAAGTAAGTCACATAATTTTTAATTTAGTTGCCAGAGTTTCATTTGGCTATTGGCAACTAATAGAAATATCTTTGGGGATGATTATTTTATGCTTTGAATGCAAAATTAAAGTTTAAATACGTTTAAAACCCTTTTTTAAAACCTTTAATTCACAATGCAAGTCATTTTCTCAAAAACAGTGACTAGCATGAGGCATGGTGCTATAAACAGACAAATCTATCACAGCAATGGATATGAGAGAAGGCCCAAATAACAGGCATCAACACATGAAAGGGCCTCCGTAAGCTCCTACACTCAGAGGATCAGGGAAGTGTTTATACCTAGCATCTATAAACTGAAGCCATATAGCTAGACTGCTCTTATATGGGCACATGCATGAGCACACTGACATACGCACAGGCTGTATGCTCTCACATACACAGAAAACATGTGCAATGACTGTAGACAACTATCTAGTATGCACACAGAAAATGTTACTTTAATTTTCTCAATTAGAAACACAAACCACTCTAGATCTACATTTAGATTTACATTTAGATCTACTGTAGGTAAGGACGACTGATGTTGGTAATATAAATATGTTAATTACCTCACTGATAGATAAAGAACTGTATAATGTAAGCACTCCCAACTTTACGAGAGAAAAAGAGACAGATGTGAGAAAAAGGGAGAGAATAAAAGGAAGTACGGAAAGGAAGAAATGAAGTTATAATTACAGTCTGTTGAGATGAGAAAACAAGTGACACAAGTAGGAGCACCATAATGAAAGCAGCACATTTACACAATGCTTAAACAGGAGAAAGACTGACTTAAGTAATTCAAGAGCAGTTATTGCTTCTGAAAGGAAGGAAAAAAATAGAGAGCGAACAAAGGTATTTGGGGG
>OMLI01054674.1:0-13625 GCA_900302605.1 Rondeletia loricata
ATTCATGAGAATTTTACCAGAAAGGGGCTTTGATGTCGGAGCAGAGCAACAGAAAAGCAGATTTTATTATCTTTTTGGAGGGATTTTCCGCATTTAGAAAGAGATCCCTCTTCTCAGTGGAGACAGAAGGAATGATGTCTTGGTTAACCTTCGGCCTAAGAAATTGTTTGAATTCACCAAAGGGAGTGAGGTTCACAGACTAAATTCTAGAGAGCATATTTCAGTTTACCTATATGTTGGCACCACAAACAATCCTGCATTATGAGTGACATTACATTGTGGGTTATGACTATACTGCACACAGACATGCAAGGGTTATAAATTAAAATATAAAGTGGCACATAACATAGGCACACTGATGTGTTATGAGACAGTGTACAATTACATGCATGACAGGTACAACATACATATGGTCATTGCAATCTGATACAATAGTTGAAGAATATTTACAGAGTTGCTATATAATAACAGCTCAAGTATCACTACATGCAGAACTACAGGTTCTCACCTTTGAGTTTGTTGTGCTCAGAGTCGGCGGGGAAGAGGCAGTCAGGGAAGAGCTTGGGAAAGGTGAGGCCTGCATACTTTGGCCTGTTCTCCACATAGTTCCTCACTGTGGGTTGCAGCTTCTTCATAAAGTCTGGTGAGGGTGTGCCCAGCTGCTCAATCACCTTGTTCCATTGGTCGATGTCTGGTGTCAGGATTAAGGAAAACACACCTGGAACTTGCATCCTTGTCTGGTTCAGTGTCCTGGATGTGTTACTCCAGGACTACACTCTAACTTGGGGGAACTATTTGCATCTAGGACATATATACATCTTTTTCTTTTCCTTATTCATGGATGGTCAGATTGATGATAATGATAGGGGGAAAGTAAGTAATTAAAGAAATCGAGCCTGATAGACACAGCAACACCTGTGTACATTTAATGGGCTAATACCTTGTTGAAAATATAGTGTCTAAATATAAAGCACACAAACACGATATGTGCTAATGGAAATGATGTGGGGGATTTGTATTACCAGCGACAACCGGCTTAGTAAAAAGCTCAATGGCCTGAATCATCTCTAATCTCAAAACAGCTGTCTCCCATCTCACCCTAAAAGAGGCAGTATGATCATTCAGAGAAATATGGGGCACAGTGTGTATCCTATCAAGTATTTCATAACAATCCTCACCTCACCTGCAATGGTAGTTCCCTTGTGTAAGTCTAAGAAAAAGACACCTTTTGTTATTATATTTCAACGTTCCCTTTCCCTCTTGCCCTCCCTCCCGCTACGTTCGGCGTTCCTTAAACGCAGTAGTTACTTTCTCTCAAACACTGTACTATAGAGAGTCCAGCCAAACCGTTTGGTGGGAATGATTTCCTTGGCTTCCTGGAACTGTAATAGATTTAAAATGCTCCCTTGTGCCAGGTTCAATAAGATGCAAGTCGTTAGCGGATATCTGTTAGAAATACTTCCCAGGTTCCCTATCCAATGTTTCCAACACAGAAATTGGGTCATAAAATAGCAGACCTGCTGATGAGCCTACTGATGAGAATTTGACTTTATGTTTAACAAGAGAGACTAGTATCTTAGGAGTGTGAGCACACTTGCATATATATATGGTTGTGTGTGTGTGTGTGCATACGTGTGTGTGTGTGTATGTGAGTGTGTGTGTGTGGTGTGCAATTTTGCATACCCTCTCCCTGCCAACCACAGATGTCTCCCTCTACCCCCACCACACACCTCCAATGGCTCCCCTACCCCTCCCCATGTTCTCACAGGCGGGTGCCAGTTGAGGCAGTTGGCTGCCAGGGCCACCAGAGATCCCCATTACCTCATCTTGCTGGAACGCCACACACTTCCACCTCCTCTTTGTCGCCATTGTACTTTGGCCATCCACACAATACACAGAGAAGCAAGTTGCTTGAGTTTGTTTCTCGAGCTGTCGGCGCCAAAATGCATGACACTCAATTATGTTTGCAGTTATTCACCTCTTGAAATGGGGTGCCCAAACATAACTCGCCCTCTCAAGAAAATGCTGTGGGATTTCTAAAATATTTAGGTTGAAACATTATTAAACAGGGTGAGGCATTCACATAAGGGCATACAAACGCCTGCTTTATGTACAACAGGCACATTAGAGTCAGTTATGTTAGAGAGGAGGGAGGACAGAAGGATACGGTCAGTCCCAGGGAACAGCACTGTCCCTCTTATCACCTCTCCAAAGATGCAGCCCACTGACCACATGTCCACTGGAGTCACACACACACATGCATACAGACACACACATACTCACATTACCAACATCTATCAACATAACTACACATTTCTACCTCCAATAAAACGTATTTAAACGCTTTTTATTGATTAGCTAATTAGCCAATACCAGCTTACACCATTCAGATGTGGATAAGACAACGTCACAAAGTCACTACACACTAAAACGCTAAAAGCAAAATACCAATAATCAACAACTAGTTACAGTTTAAATTGTTAAGGTATGATGCATTACTATACAAGCCCTCTTTGCCTCTCTAGGGACCAGATAAGAAACGTGTCTACCCAATTCTGCAACATGACAGGCCTCTGCTATGCTGTGCATTTTAATTAACTGTCTATATCTTGCTTTTATATACCTAACACACAGATATGCAGCATTGCTCTTCCATTCCCTCGCCATCTGCATAGCTACTTACTTAAAACACTGCAGTCAGTGGCCATAAAACACCCGGTCACCCTGTGTAGACAGAGTGCTATTCTATATCATCTTCTGACAGACACTCAAAAAGGTGCAGGTCAATGCTTCAGGTCAAAGGCTCTATGAAATAAATTACAGTAAGATAATTGTTAGCACCTACTGGGTACCTGATCTATGAGCAAAGGATTGATGAAAGAGTGCTGGACAACACCCCATTGATCTAAGAAAGGATAGTGTGTCAGAGCGTAAGGATTTCAGGTCAGAGAGAGAGAGAGAGAGAGAGAGAGAGAGAGAGAGAGAGAGACAGAGACAAAGAGAAAGAGACAGAGAGAGAGAGACACACACACACAGAGAGAGAGAGAGAGAGAGAGACAGAGGGAGAGACAGAGAGAAGGGGGGGTTTCTAGCTGGGACAGCATGTTGAATGATGTAGAACCCAGAGTAGCAGTCAAACACTTTCTATCACACTGGCCTTGTGTATCTCGTTGTTCTAACTTCCTACTAGTCTGCATATGAAAAGCTAAGCTTAAAATCATAACTTGGATATAAATACATTGTAATTTTCACACTCTCTCATCACGGCAATTATATGTTAACCTTGCAAATAATAATAATAATAATTTTTATTTCAGTGCCAATTGGGTTCAGTTAAGCTGCTAATAACATTTATTGAATGTTTACAGTTTTTCTCAATTGTTTTACACACTAACACTGGTACTTGAGACACAATGACCACAAACTGTAACTCCTGTACCAACCCCCTGAACCATTCTGCTAAAATACAAGCACATTTCCTGCTTTACACTCAGATTGCAGTTCTAAACCACACTTTTTTCAAAACACTACACACAATTCTCTACATTTGGCACAATCTTCATGAATAAAATCTCTTGTGCTCACATGGAACACACTGCCATTCAAAATGTAAACTTAAATGCCCTACTATCCACACTGACTCCTCACATGGGCAAACACATGTTGCATAATTGTTGAATTAGCAATCACAGCTTTAGCAATAAAAAGGGCCACAGGTGAGCTCTTCTGTTTTGGAGCAATGGATGCCAACATAGGAGAGAGAGGCATAGTAAGAGGAGTGAGAGTAAGAGGAGGAGGACGGGGAGGAGGGAACATCACTATGTGCGCAGCCATTACAGTAACCACCACTGGCGTCGTCCATCACCATGCCACCCTTGGCCCCTACAACACTGCCCGTCTCATCACGTTCCTACACAACATGCTCATTCAACCAGACCAGATGCTCTGGTCCACAACTGATTGACCACCCACGCATTTCAGTAGTTTATCTCTCACCATATTCTCCATTTCTCAATTCGATTGAGGAGTTTTTTTCTGCCTGGAGATGGAAGGTCTATGACCGCAATCCCCATCCATTTTGAGAAGACATAACATTGTTTCATTTTGCAGGAGATTTGTGGAGTTTTGCCTTTTGTGTGTGTTTTTGGATTTGTGTGTAGAGTTCTGAGAATATGAGGTATGCTTTCAGAAAATTTGTGTAAACAATTGAGAAAAACTATAATGTTTCATTGTGTAAGAGGCAGTAAGTACTCTGACTCACATATCTCCTCACCCTTGGATGGTAAGATGGTAATTGCTGGGCACATGTACGCACATGTACACATACTCAGCATGGGGTCTACCTATCCCCATCCATCCCACTGAAAGAAGTAATCGAGGGTGGAATCACAGCCCCCTCACAGAAGGTAGCACACAGAGAGAGAGAGAGAGAGAGAGAGAGAGAGAGAGAGAGAGAGAGAGAGATGATTTCCTCTTGCCAATGGGATGCCAAAACATGAGATTGAACAAAGGGCTCGTTGTCAGCAGAAGATTCAGGCAGATTGACTAGAACGAGATTATTTCTGGCCTGGTTATTGTATGATGTTTATTGTATGATGATATTGTATGATGTATTACAAGTATTAAAAGAAGATCAGTGGGAATAGGTGCTGACACACACGTGTTACAAAGCCAGCCAGATGTGAGATTGGTTGTGTTAGAATCACTACAGCTGCACCTCAGTACCAAACAGAGAACTTAAGGCCAGGAGAATAATCTTCAATCAAGTGTACCTAAGCAATGTATACAATGATGAAGCCACAGCAAACAAGATGCTTTTCAGACTAGGCTTGGTACTAAAATACATATTGTATATAGGATTAGACTTGATCAACGAAGGCAAAACCAACCAAACCATATATAACCTGTTATACAGCAACACAAAAAACAGATCAAAATACCATGTGAGAAGAACAACCATGGTCCTAACTGTATCGATTATACTTTTAACTCCCTCAAAGGAAACCTAGACAACACCCCTGTAGCCACTAGTTCATTAAAGTGGCATTAGCATAAACATTTCCACGCTCTCCAAGAACTTGGGACTGCAAGAGAGTGCTGTAGGAGGACAGAAACTATCTAACTAACTCACTCTCCTTCCCAACATGATTGGTCAGATTTAAAATACAGGAGAATTACTTGTTTTTCACTTAGTTTTTGATTAAATCCATTCTTTATTACATACATACAGTATCAGGCATTGCTCTCTATATATGGACTGATTAACAAGTAAAGAGTATTACCATCAGATAAGTTTGCTGTGTCTTAATAAGGATACAGTCCCGCCCAGGGAAGAGGATTTTGTGGCGCACCATTTCTCCCATAATGCACCCCACCGACCATATATCCACTGCACGTACAGAGGTGAGGGTGAGACAAGAGCAAGAGAACAGAGAGGAAAGCAAAGGTTAGTGTTAGATAGGCCAAGTCCTCTGAGAGAGGCAACTGATTAGAAAGTGGTTGTTATTCAATGTGGGGGAAATAATTAGTGAGGGAAACATTTCCCAGAGCTAAATTACCAGAAAGACAGAGGGAATGAGACACAGAAAGACAGAGAGCAGAGGAAGAGCAGAGAAAGAGAAAAGCAGAGCCTCATGAGGACTAACAAGTGGCAGGAAATCCATCGCCTCCAAGCCTACAGGCCTCCTAGCCCATCCATGCATGCTGTATTAATGGGAGGAATATGGCTAATGCAGTGGTTCTCAAAGTGTGGGGCAATTGCAATGGGGGCGTGGCCAGAAAAATGCTGAATTGAGGATTTTTATTTTAATAATAATAATAATAATGGATTGGATTTATATAGCGCTTTTCCAAGTGCTCAAAGCGCTTTACAGAAACCATTATTCTTTCATACACATTCACACCGGTGGTGGTAAGCCGTAGCCACAGCTGCCCTGGGGCAGACTGACGGATTTTATTAATTTTTTATCAACAGTGACAAAGCTGAAAGAAAATGTGCAGTTCATGTTTTTCATAGCACTTTTTCTGTAACAGTAACTAAAAAAATGTATTATCACAGTAATAAAAAATACATGAATTGGCTGAATAGATTTTTTCCCTATAAAGTTGAACTTTTTTTTTTACTATTCAACATCACACTGACAAAGCTGAAAGAAAATGTTCATGTTTTTCAATAAAAAGTTTAACTACAAATATTTTGCCATTTTAATGATAAGTATTCATAGAAAGAGGACCGGCTTATGATTGGGGGGGGGGGGCGTGACACATTTTCGATGTTCAAAGGGGGGCCTGACAGAAAAAGTTTGAGAACCACTGGGCTAATGAGTCGTGGCCTTGGCTAGCATTCAATCAAATATGTGACGTACATGGGGGCCATCAATCTCTGATGGTATTTTATACACCTTATTATTTACACATTTACTGTACATTCTGTGTAGGGTGACTCATATCTCCAACATTTTAATATTCAATTTCCTTTTGTACAAAGTAACTCCAGTGTGTATTCAATAGGCAGAATCGTCCGTAAGGTTTCACAATCAATGCTATGCTCTTAAAAAAGGTTATAGTATAAGATAATAAACTGTAGGCTAGTTTTATTTCGGATCATTAAAGTTGTCTGTGAGTGTAAGGCTGTTAAATTGAGTTGGTTAAAGAATGCACAGTAGCCCATGAAAGCTCATACACACACTCCAGTTAGCTCTCACCATTCTCTTTGTATCCCATGCCCAGGATAACCTCCGGGGCTCTGTAGTATCTAGTCACCACATAGGGGGTCATCATGAAGCTGGTGCCTGCAGTCCTGGCCAGGCCAAAGTCCAGGATCTTCAGGGTGCAGTCTGACTTCACCACTATATTGCTTGGTTTGAGGTCCTGGAAAGGGGAAAAAGAAATTAGCAAACTACTCTTTTCCCTTGACAAGTTTGTCATGAAGTTGCAAGCAATGAAAAATATGTATGTGAATGAGTTAATATTTCACTAGTAGTAGTTCTCTGTAGTTTTCCTACCCTGTGAATGATGCCAGCTGAGTGGAGATGTTTGATACCACACAGCATCTGGTAGAGCAAGTAGGACATTCTCTCATGGTCAAGCTCCATCTGAATCACCTGGCACAAGTTGGCATCCATGAGCTCCATCACTAGGTACCTGGGAGAGGGGGGATTGATCGATTGATTGGATTGATTGCCATATATTGTTGTCCGCTAGATTCATTTGAAAATGAATAATGGCTCTCAATAAAAGTGGATGAAATGATCCCCCCAAATGTTCTCCCCTAACATATTGAGTGTTTTGCAGTGCTTCCACCCCGAGTTTCAGGGTGGAAGAATGAAAGTGCCACAAACAAGCATGAATCCCTCCAGTGCTGTTTAGCTAGAGCTTGTTCTAAATGTGAACACACTCATTCATCATTCAGTATGAGGACATGATACCTCCAGCAGCCTCAGATTACACCCTACTTTCACTGACTAGACTCCCATAACTGTGGGTGAGAAAGAGAGTCATTCTTTTTCTATCATATTACATGTCGGATTAAATGAAAAAAAAGTATTTCGCATTTGCAGAACCGGTTACATGAGGTTTATTCATATATTTTATGGAAATGGTATTCTGCAAGGTTTTACTGTACTCACACATCCTGGAATTCCTCTAAAGATTTCTGTGGCGTGAAGACGTTTAATAAACTGATAATCTGAAAGAGAGAAGACAGTGAAGGGGATCAACATACAGTATAGTCATGTAGTATAAGTGAGAAAATGAGAGTTACAGTAAGGGATTGAGGATATTAATTGGTAATGAATTGGTAATGAGAGAGTCAATTGGAGGAGAGAGAGTAAGTGAGATGGAACAAAAGAGTGGGAGCGAACGTGAAAGAGGAAAGGAAAGAGAGAAAGAGAATGAGAAAAGAGTACAAACTGCTGCACTGAGGATTACATTAATGCCTCGAAGTACACTCCCTCTCTCTCTCACTCTAATTCTGTACATTTCTTTAGGCATGGGATTTAGTATGGTCACAACATTGCAGTAAATCTTCTCTGTTTTGTAGCGCAGGGATTTATCGGGGACCACAAGCAGACACTGAGAATCTGCTACGGTTTACAAGTGGGCTTCAGTCTGCCATGCTCCCACAACTCATTATAACTACTGTTTATATCCATGGATACAAGATTTGTTTCCCTCCCTTCCTCCATTCCTTCCTACCTGTTACCCCTCTCCCCAATTACTCACATTTTTGTGATTGACACATTTCATGAGCACCAACTCCCGGTATGCCCTCTTGGCATGGGTCTGGTTCTGGAAGGGTCTGCTCAACTTCTTGATGGCTACATTTCTGTCCAGGACAGCATCATAGCCCGCACTGCAGAAGAAAACCACAGAGATCAGTGGAGAACAGTGGAGGACACAGGAGAAGATGAGAGCGGTGGAGAAGATAGGAAGGAATCAGAGAACTGGTGGCACCAAACTAAACGGATGTCACTGTAAATTGCTTTACACGCCGTCTGTACATTGGTATTCCCCATTCCCAGTAGAGCATAAACATGGTGACAGATAAACCAGATATCAATGATCAATCTTGATTTTTGTTCCTCCAATATTCATAACTGAACTAATTACATTGTGTGTAGTGTGACACTCAGTGATGCCTGCCATTGGTCACTGAGTGACTATACTGAACAGTCTCAACATGCTGATATGAGAGTGAGTGCAGCCACCTCATCAAAGTAACACACACAGCATTTACTTGACTGATGATACCAACTCCTCAAATGGCATGAAAATCTGTTACATAATATTGTATTCAAAAACAGGTGGACGATTTTTCACAAAGAAGGGTCACTGATCCGCTCGTGGAAAAACATGGCAGATGCCTTTGCTCAAAAAAGGGAAAACTGAGTTGTTAAACCATCATAATTTCAGCTGCAAGTCAATATACCGTTAACACATTCAAGTGATTCTATGTTAAATAACTGTCATATTTGGTATATCTTATGTAGCAAATCGATTACAACTGACCATTGCCTTTTTCACACAGATGATATATTGAAAACGAAAAACTGTGGTGTGAGCATTTAACATAGAGCTAGTAAAGGTCTGTGTGTGTTTGAATGTGTGTGTTTCTTCAGTGCTATGACCCTGTCAGAAACAGAGAAGCAATAAAGTAACAGAATTCATTCTTTGGGTGGCTGTCAAGAAGGCCTTACTAGAGGAAAAGTGACAGTTAAAGAGAATCAGCATCTTTTGATCGCACAATAGATGAACGTCACAACCATTCAGACGCTACAGCTGACCCTGCACTCTGACTGCGGGGCAAGATCATTTCCCAGTGGCGATCAATAATGTACCACATCATTATTATTATATTCCAAACAAAAATAAAATGGTACTATGAAATAGAGGGGAGGGGAGAGTATAAGTTGATAGTTTCTCTTTCCAAACGATGGCAACAGCCCATTTTGGAGGTCATTACCACAGGGTGAGTTTATTGCTGGCTCAACGTTTGTTTTTTAGATCTATGTTTTCAATATAAGAACAATATAACAGCCGTGAAAATGCTAAACATATGACATGCTCAGCTATATCTTAGAGCAATGCATTCGCTGGACTAATTCTCCCTGCTAGACGCTGCAAGTTGGGTTTCAAGGCATCTGTATGCAGGCTTACTGAACCCTGATCGAGACTTACAGCACCGTATACAACAACGAATGGATGAATGTGTTGTGTGTGGGTTGGTGGATGGCTGGGTGGGATACAGTGCGGCTCGTCATCTCTCTGTGGAGGCTGCAGGCCAGGGATTATGTGTGTGACCATGGAAACAGTGGAGCCTTCATAAAAGCATTGAGCCAATAGGGATTTGAGTAAGTCGTCACTTTTCTAGCTGAGTGAAAGATGATGTCATGACCAGCTAAACTACTTAATGCCCTCATCCCTCCTAAGATGCTTCTGAAAGCTCATCCTGACCAACCGCACAAGTCAAATGGGCAGAGATATGCACAGATTGTGATTATTGTGGGAGACAACATCAGCAGAGTAAGTCTTAGCTGGTCCAGTGATACAAGTATCTCCTCATCACCACGTTCTCAGGCTTTACGGGGGCAAAAGTCTCCTGATTGCATAAGAGAAGCAGAATGCATAATTACACTGATTTCAGGATAAGCTTTGCATCAGTTCCTAGTTGTTTGCATGTTGTTGTTTTCTCTCTGCCTCCAGTCAGCTGCTATGAGTGTCTGTGTGAGTGCATGTGCACCCGCATGTGTGTATGTTTGAACTGAGGAACGATTCTACTGTCTGAGCAAAACCAGACAGGTTTATGGATGCAATTATGGGATCCAACTAAGGAATTTTCTAAATACAATGCACACTAAGCAACTCACTCCAATCATTTGATTCATCATATTATGACAAAACAGTCAACTAATATGTCCTCCTGGCATCAACATGCATGGCACTATCTTGTGGTGTGTTGTTGATTTGCGTGTCAACATCTTAATGAGAACATGTTCATAGTGTATCACTTTTGATCTGTATAAGCAGTAGCCTATTATATCAGTCTGCAGGGTTTTATGTGGTTTAGGTTGTGGTAATACCATCACCATCTGACACCATGTGACAGCTGAGGGCAGAGCCAAGCCGAGCAGAGCACAGCACAGCAGAGCAGGTTCAATTAGATTTGCACTGTCTCCCTGCCATCCATCGCTACAACATCCCTCAAACAGGCCCAAACACAGCATTAGCAGCTACAGCCTGCCCAAGCTCCTTTACAAATGTACACAATTGCTTTGGAGTGGAAGGAGAGAAGGGCTGGAAGCATGGGAACAAAAGGAAGGACAATGAAACGCAGCATGAGAGAGGGGTAGTGGAGGGCAGGGGGTTAAGGGTGTTAGAGCCATTAAGTCTTTGAACACTAGGAAACGTAAGACACACTGAAAAGATACATGTCAACATGGCTCATCTCAGCGTGGTTCTTTGAGGCAGGTATCACCACAGTGAGAAAGCATAAAGATAGATATGTCTTATGGATCTGTTTGGCCTTTTGTCAAGGAATATTAAAATGCATTCCTTTAAGTGGAGCCTTGGCTATTGTTCCCCTGCCCGGACGGGGCAGGCGTGAGGTGAATTACAATGAATACGGGACATTCTCTTAAGTGCCCATTCTGTAAGGCCCTCATGGCCCACACATCCATATTCAAAACAAACTGAGGATGTGTTGTCAACTCACAGCATTGTAGAGAATACGAGCCTTGTGAATCCACATACCATAATTGGCAAGACACTCCACTAGGGCTGCACGATTATAGCAAAAATGATAATCCTGATTATTCTGCTAAATATTGTAATCAGTAGTATTTTCCTGTTTACGTTTGGCCAATCCATTCATTTCCACTTTGCTCGTTGCTACGTTTTTCCAAAGATGGTCTGTGTAAGGTTTCTCTCTTTCTTTCTCACCACAGCTGCCTGCTTCTATATCTTAACTTTAGTTTTGGCCACATGGGAGCACGTTGCACATTCAATGGTTGTGATTAGTCATATGCAATGGAAGCACATTGATATACCACATTGGGACTTTCAGGGGAATTGAAAATATAACGAACACTTCAATATCATTGAATTTCACGATTATTAATCGTGGACACATTCAATCGCAATATACGATTATCTACGTTTAATTGTGCAGCCCTACACTCCACCAATGAAAACAAGAACCAGAGATCATCCTCCCTTAACAATCTACCATAGCAGTAAACTACAAGATAATTAGGTAGATGAGGATAATTTCCTCAATTTTCTCAGTAATAACAAAATGAGATGATAGCACACAAACTACTGTATAAAACACATCAAATAGCACAATATGATGTAAAAAAGGATATAAAACAAATGAGTGCTTACCAGACAATTCCCTGAGCCCCGGAGCCAATGGGCTTTAAATTCTGGTAACGTTTTAGGACTGTGAAGGTAGAATCTCCCACTTCCACACTGTAGAACTGGTTGTCCACTTTGCTTTTACTCATGTTGTAATGCTTGGCAATATATGATACATCCACTTGTTTCCCAAAACCCTGCATGAAGCAAACATAATGGGAAATCTCCATTAGTGATGCTGAAGATGTTTACTTACCTGGCTGACAATAAAACATCTGGAAGAGAATCCACAATTCTGAGAAAATAAGAGTAAAAAGTGCATACGTTGATACATACTGTTGACATTCATATTGTGAATTTTATGTTTTTATCATCAACTAAGTTATTATTGTTAAGTTATCAAATGTCATTAAATCAATTAACCAATCAACCAATCCGTATTTACTTAGGTGCTGCTATTATCAAGTCTTGCTCTGCACTTTTCCAAAACAAAAAATATGCTTATCTTTCCAGTGTGCTATAATTGGTCAAACTGGAAACAAGGCACCGTAGACCTGACTATACAGCATATGGGTGCAAACGTTTACACTTAACAAACTGTTACCATGCATGAATGTTAACTGTGTAATAACCATGTAATAACACAAGTAGCAGCATTCTATTAACTACAGTAAAGACATTATTCTTTTATTAATGGACACACAGTAATAAAGCTATAATTACTTAGGCAGAGCAGTCCTGCAACTGGAGCCACAACAACAAATCTGCTAATTACAGACTAGGTAATTACAACATAGCTCACAACCCAAAGTCGGTGGTACAGTATGAGGGATCTTACTGAGGAGCAATAGTTTGAGACAATCCTCACCAACGTCATGTGAATTAATGTATGTGATGTAATATGTGTATCATTATAAAATGAATACTTTGGGTTTTTTAGGCTGCTGGTCAGACTAAATAATAAATTTTCACTTTGGGCATGGTAACTTGCAATGGGCATTTGTCATTATTTTTGACATTTTATAGACAAAATGATTAATCAATGAATCGAAAAAATTAGCGTCAGATTAATCGTTAGTTGCAGCCCTTCATTGTCACAACCCACAATTAAATTGACAAGGCTAATTTGATCCTGATTCACTTTGATTAACTAGATTTGCAGTAATTGTGATCATTTGTTAGATGAAGGGGAGATAGGGGATTTAGCTTTAATAAAAAAATCTCAGATCAATATTTGTTGTATTGATCTTCAGTTATCTCAATTTCCACACACAGAAAAACAACAATAGCACAACACATATAGCAATGAAGGGGAAATGGAAGTGAATGAATACTGTACCTTTTTTACCTGTAAGGAACACACACCTGACAAAAGGCTATCTTCACATCCAGGATTGGTTGGCTGCAGTTATATAAGAAATGTCTGCTCATAAATACCTAGAGGACACAAGCAGAGGAGAGCACAGGAGTCAGGAGTGACAGTGTGTGGCTCAGCAACTTGTGTGAGCTGCAAGGCTGGGGTCAATGTAGTCTCAAATGTTTTGTTTTGTTCTTTTATCAAAGGCATTTGGTTGCATGGAAAAGTCTGAATTTCTGAATAGTGAATTGGAAAATCAGTTTGCCTTTTGAACTGACCTCAGTGAAACTACATTGATGCCAGCAGTGTGCAGATGACACATGATTAACACCCCGGTCAGGTGTGTGTGTGTGTGTGTGTGTGTGTGTGTGTGTGTGTGTGTGTGTGTGTGTGTGTGTGTGTGTGTGCGCGC
>OMLI01054682.1:2054-12503 GCA_900302605.1 Rondeletia loricata
ATTCTTTTCACTGTTATACTGAGAAAGAAGAAGGTGTGTGTGTGTGTGTGTGTGTGTGTGTGTGTGTGTGTGTGTGTGTGTGTGTGTGTGTGTGTGTGTGTGTGTGTGTGTGTGTGTGTGTGTGTGTGTGTGTGTGTGTGCGTGCATGCGTGCGTGTGTGCCAGTGTGTTTATTTGTGCATCATTTGGTGTGACATAAGCCACAAGGCTGCTTCACAGAGAGAACAACGTTGTTTAGAACGATGTAACAAGTTTGCTTTTATAAAACGTCAATAATACAACATTGTATTAAAAAAGAAAGAATGCGAGTATTAAATAAATATTAGATCTTCAATCGATAATAAATGATAATATAAATTAGCCTAAATGTTAAGAGGCAATGTGCCACATTTTGCTAACACTTTACTATAAGGTACACAAAATAAGGAACAAAGAGTAAGAAACAAATCAGGAACGAACTGCTAGTTAATGAATAGTTAACAATAGTTCCTGAATAACTCTGAATCAAGTACTATAGTAGATAATGATACGTTACTTAAGAACAGACTGTTAGATACCATGTTAATGAACCAGTATCTAATGATTAGTTCCTGGATATCTGTGAATCCACATAATGACCACTTAATGAATACTTCCTGATTAACTCTGAATAAGGTGCTGAATGGCATGTAACAAATAAGTCATTACTTCCTTATTATCTCCATATTAGTAACTATTTTTGTGTCCTCTCAAGTTAAGTAGTGCATCATACTGAGTGGTTTCTGCATCATTAAGGCTACTTCATGATTACCTTACCATTACTTACCATTTTTGTCCCCCAATCAGAACTGAGGACCAGAACTTATACACTGGGAGAAATATAAAACCTCCTTGGGGAAAAGTTAATGAATTGGTGGATATTTTAAATGGAGCTGTCTGGCCATGAATTGTGTGTGGATAATGCCGCGTTCACGTCATATCGGATTTACTGTAAATATGACCGTCCGACTGGGAAACCCGTCCAGGTCATCCTCCTAGTGGTAAGAACAAGCAGGATATGTGGGATTTTATTGCGGGCTCACGGAGTGACGCGGAAGTGTGTCAAGCTGTAAAGACAGCAGGGAATCCACCGATGCAGTCCAAGGTAATACAAATAAAAATGATCAGTTAGCCTATATTCATACTAATACGAATTCACACTAATAATCATTTCAAATTCATAAATAGGATGTGGGCGTTCCGAGTTAAAGAGTGAATCAACACTAAATCACGTTTTTTGAGCTGTAAATGTGGTTGAATGGCATTAATCCTGTATTTCATTTAGTTTCCAATCCGTTGCTTTGAGATTTGCGCACAACTTTACGCACATACAAGCCATGCACACACATGAAGTGACCAGTAAGCTCTAGTTGATTTCCATAACTACCTATAAAACATGTATGATCAGGCCAACATGTCTTTACATTTGCTGTTTGGATAACAATAGCCATCTGTTATTGCGCGCTGTGCGCACAGGCGTCAATTCACTAAATAACCTATAGCCTATGGTAAAATATATGAAAACTACGAGATCAAATAGGCTGAGGTATGGCAAATGGCAAGGTGTTGCTATACCCAATTGACGCCCATGGCTGTGCGTAAAGTTGGCTATGTGTGCCAGTGCGCCCAGTTTGACATCCTCTTCATCACAATAAAACAGCAGATCGCTCACATTCAGTCAACAGCTGCACAAGATCATATGCCTATGGGGTTTTGCACTCCAGCTGTTTCCAGCATCACTGCCAACAATTGCTTGCTTTATTAAAAGTGATCATAGATGATTAAGTGGATAATCACTATAGCCTATAGCTCTGTGTTTTATACGGCATATTCATTGGCTATGCGGGTATGGTAGGTTTAGTAGTCTACATGAACAGTAAGCGCTAACAAATCGTTTGCAAAAAACGCCAATGTAGCCTGCTTGCATATTTTATTCCACCATGTTGTAGCTCAGGCTGCAATACAACACCTGTCTGTCCATGAAATTAACCACAAGACGGGAAAGGCTAGGCTAATAAAGCTATTGCATTGATTTGATTTGAAAAAAATAATTGTAATTTTATTGATTTAAAATATTTTTAGCATTTTTTTCTTATTGTACCCCATCAAATAAAAGTGGAAAATACAGTTAAAAGAAAGACTGACTGTACTGTTGACTTTGTGTTAATTTGACAGACACGCGCGCCCGTTCGGTCTCGCTCCCGACCCGCTCTGTCGCATCTTTCAAACATGTGTAAGTTAACGTTAGTAAGCGGAGACTGTCTGAAAACAGTGTGTAGGCCTACCGTGCTCTTTAAACGCTTTCAAGTTGTAGCCACGACATGTCAACCCCGGTGTTTCCGCTTCTTCCGACATGACGTGAACGCATCGTGAGAGTAAAGTCAGCTGGTGACGCTGTCTCACTGTACGAGAGGGCAGGAGATAAAGACTACACTCCTCCCACCACTCAGCCCATTGAATTACTAGCCCGGTGCTCACCGCAGCTCACGGAGACGAGGCACCGTACGCTTTACCGAGGGAGAGAGGGAGAGAGAGAGAGGGAGAGAGGACACAAACCAAGGAGTACTTACTGAAAATATGAGACGGGACTGTTAGACCAAAGCCACGGTCCTTCACTCTGTCCCGGTCCCGTCCCTTATTCCCGCGGAGCACAGGAAGCCCCTTTCCTCTTTTGTTTTCGGTGTTAACTTCGGCTACGTTATCTCTGTCAACATTTGCCGGCCACCCACCTTCCTACCTTTGACACGGATTGTCCCCATTTGCCACTGGGGGGACAGTTTTCCTGGGTGGGCTGTTGAGAAGGACAAACCCCTCCAACTTTCCTGGGGAACTGAAGCTAACCCAATAAAACCAAAGTGGCAGTAGCCTTCAGACAGGTGAGTGTTTTGGTTTAAACATGTTCACATCACGTTGCCTATGTGCGTTTCATGATGCAATTCGCAGAAGGTTATCTCTTCTTTTAGAAATTGTTTTTACATTAACAAAACAAAGAAAAAATAATAATATTATAGTGTGTCTGTGGTAGGCTACTCATTTTTTATCCTCTATGGTATCACTATAACATTCCTATAATGTTCCTATAGTTATGCTGTGACATACTATCGTACTAAAATATACTATAGCATTATTATGGTTATTTTTTTGGAATTTTCCATGGTTTCATTGACAGAGGTTGAGTCCTTGGGCATTGGACGTGTTGTCGGTGGTTTTACGCCTATTAGAGCTATTGGCGAATCATTTCATTTGACCCATTATATTGGCTTTAGGCTCAGTCTTGTCCCATTGCTCTCTGGTGTCACGTGCGCTCAGAAATACTCTTCCAGCGAGACAATGGACACGCCCATGATGTTGTAGCCTATGTAGGGTTTCCCTTTTGGAGGAAATTGGGTTAATTCATACACCTGGTTTTCCCATCTCCAGTTTACGCCGTGTATAACTACAACTCATGTCACATCAAAATTAATGCCTGTAAAAGCTGCATATCGGCTTTGCCTCGATGCATGTGAAGCTACAGAGGCTGAACGCAGTCTCCTCCACATGTATGTACATGCATGTGTGTTGGCTCATGTGCAGCACTCATGCCACTGGGATTTGCATAATTCATGATTTGCATGGAATTATTGCATTCTTAGACATTTAAGGTATTTAGCATGTATCCAGAGGGAATTAAAATGAGTGAGGGGTTCAGTGTCTTGCTCAAGGAAGCTTCAACCACTGAGAGGACACATTTGGTGTCACAGTCTCTCTAACCATCAGGTCCGTCTTGCCGCCCCTTTCACACCTCCCAGCCTCTGACTACTTTGTTATCACTTGGGTACAACATCTGTAAATAGATTAAAGGTCTTTGGAGCAGAATGTGCTGGATACTAACCCTAACTTAAAGTGTTTTAAAGCTGCTTTTTGATCTTGTTTGTGCTCCTGCATGGTTACTGGGGCTCCTGAGGGCAGTCAACACTGTGAGAATGCTTTCAGGTCATGACATTGAGAGTCGTATTGTACGGCATGTGAGAGAATAAATGTTACTTTGACATTCAGACCACTCAGATTTCAGCTGAGGGACTTTTTGAAAATGATATAGAGATCGGCAAAACATACACATTGCTACAATTCTTAAAAATGTGTTAAATTGTAGAGAAAAATGCCTAAGCGCTGACATTCAGAGAATTTAAGGTAATACTTTGGAATAGCTTGAGTTTAGGTGGAAAGCATTAAAAACATAACCCTTGATTTAGAAATCTTACTTTTGTAGACTACAAGGTGGATAGAAGGAGATCTGATGGGTCAGAACAGGGAGGAATCCAGTGGAATGCACCTGCATCCACAACACACACACACACACACACACACACACACACACACACACACACACACACACTGTTGAGTATACATTGGTTCTGTTTAAGAGCTCTTAAACCATTTCTTCTTTATCCACCGTTGACTCCTAGTTCCATGCTATAGTTAAACTAGGGATTGCTGCAGTCAACCAAGTCATATCACTGGTCAGAGTTTAGTTATGCTGCTGATAAGACGTGTCTCCCCGAGTTACAATGTATAGCCTGTAGCTGATCCTATTGGCCGTTTGAGACTATTATTGATTTTGTGTCCCAGGCATTCTGCTTTGCTGTGCCATGTGGCTCAACATATCATTTTAGC
This sequence comes from Rondeletia loricata, assembly GCA_900302605.1. Classification (NCBI taxonomy): domain Eukaryota; kingdom Metazoa; phylum Chordata; class Actinopteri; order Beryciformes; family Rondeletiidae; genus Rondeletia; species Rondeletia loricata. The sequence continues at coordinate 6,725 of OMLI01054682.1, forward strand.
TGAGAATATCAAGCCTTATATAACTGCTCCTAGGGGGGTAAACTGAGGAATGCTTATCCTCAAAACAATGTGCCAGATATGTGTTGTCATTATGTACCAAAAGAAACACAAATGCACAAATGTGTAAGATCTGTAGTCTTTTATCTATCGTCGTTGTTGGGTGAAAACCTTGTATCTCCGAAATGTCAACTTTTCAGGAACTAAGAAGAACATCCTTGTTTTCGGATTGACCACCAGGTCAGGTTGGAGAATGTTCTCAACCCATAAAGGAGCATATAATCTTTCAATTGAAGTGAAAATCAAGATAATCTTTAAGGTACATGAGAAGCTGTGGTGAAGTGCAGAATTATCCACGTTGGAGTGGAAGACTGACCTGTTATTATTGCTTGCCCTGAAGCAATGAGGTCAGTGAATGATCATGTATGATAGAGAAGTGTGAGGAAAGTGTGAGAGCCAGGGAGAAAAGGAAGAAAAGTTATTTTCAAAAGTGACCGAACCTGCCTCGCCTTATTTGAGCAGGAAAACTTTACAATGCTAGTTGTCATTAATTAACCCTCGTAGAACAGTGGAGGCATTGGCATGTTGTCTTTGTTGGTTTTGAACTTGAGCTCTCTTCAAAGCCAAGCACCCAATGTGGTAGATGCGCAGTTATTATGTCACAGCTGTGGTTCCTCTCTGAGAAAGGTAACAATACCTCCTGGATAACAAGTCTGCTTGTTTTTGTTTCATTCTTGGTTATATTCCCACGATGTGGGGTCCACAGCCACAGATTCCAAACATTCCCTTTTGTAGGTGAAAAATGAGAATAATCCTTTCTATGGTTTTTACTGTCTTCAGTGCCCCAGGTGTCTCTGCATTGTACTTTAGGTGAGAAACATTTGATGTTATTGTCTAGTCCTCTCTACTTGAGAAAGGATTTCGTTTTTCAGGTTATTTCACAATTTCAGTGTATTTCAGATGTATAACACCCATTCATTTCTAATGGGAGATTACAGTTTCCTTGCATTTTATGTTCCTGATCACACCCCTGTTAGAGGAATAGAGAAGACAAAGATTCATACGAGCGGAAAGCTCGCAGAGAAAGCTGAGTTCACCGTGACGGCACCTGCTTGTCTGGCCCTGCCTCTCACCCAGCCGGGCTCAGACAACAGTCACTTGCAGTAGAGGACAGAACTCGGTGTGATGTCAACACACACAGATGGTGGTGAAGAGCCCCCATACAGACATACAGATGGCACCTTGATACAACCTGCTAGTCGTTCCGCTTTTTGCTTTCCTCTTGGACATGAAAAATAATCAGACTGAACCGACTGGAGTGAACTAAGGCACCGGTGAGGTCCATTCGCCCGCACAGTACAACAATGGCTCCCACCGTGTCTCTGCATGCCACGGATGCCTTTGTCAGCTGTTTGCTTTCCAGGCCACAGTATCAGCAGCACCTATGATTAGGAGCCAACCCCAGAATTACTTTCTCTCAACCCCACCAGGCAGGCAGACGGGCCGGGAGGGGTCCAGACACAACCTCCTCAGCCATTGTTTTCCATTTCTTGGAGCCTTGCAGGAGACTGTGGGGAACATTGTGTCAGAGCAAAGAGGATTTAGGAAACACCCCCATAGGTTGAATCAAGGGAAAATAAAGGTGCGAAATCTGGAACTGGTCAAAGCAGTTTGAAAAAATATTTATAGGGCACGCTGTGGAGAGTAAGAGGAAAGACGGGAAGAAGAGGCGGACTATACAAGAAATACTTGCTGAAGGTAATTAAAGCTTGAAGTAGGCTAAGTTTCAGTGTTATATTGCTGCTGTGACTGTTATATTGTTCCCCATGGAAAGAACCTGATTATGGGGAAAGCGGTTGTGAAAGTAGTGAGATCTGCTTTGTTGGATAAAATACTGTAGGTACACACTGTGTGGGAAACGTAAAAAATTAATGGAAGCTGACTAACCTTTGTTGAAAGCGTTCAGAGAATACTGGAGAACTCTGACAAGAGTGGTTTGTAATGAACTGCAAATCTGTTGCCTTTACACACTTTCGGACGTGTTTAAATTATTATTATTTTGTAGATTTATATAATGGACAAAAGTAATCAATGGACTAATGTCTGCCCTGAATACCCCAAAATAAAGTCTGCCTGCGTTTTCTGTTTCATTCCCAAATTTCAACAGTTTGTTGAATAGACAATTATGTGCTTGAATACTCAGAATAGGCTATTAATGCAAGGTCCTCGTGCCAGGTTAGCTCGGCGTGGAAGTTGATTCTCCCCCATTATCAAGGCTTTAAAAACCAGCAAGACACATCCAGATGAAACAGATGAGACTGTAATGCTGTTAAAGGTGCCTCAGTCTGCAAAAAATGCAAAAGAAACGTATTAATTTTTTCGCATATCCGATACAAGTCGGATATTTATTCTTAAAGGACAGTTCCAGCATGATTGGGAGTTTTTGCTCATTTCCTGCATTCTCTCACTGTTTTACATCACTGTAGATCGTTTACCAGTGCTTTTTATCAAGTTATGAGACATTTGCTATTTGCCCCTCATCTTAGTTGTTTTTCAAAATACATATTTTGAAATAAACTCTGTTTAAATATTACGAGTTACTCCCAGTAAAGAAGAGGGCACCAATTTAAAGCCGTAATTGTGTAAAATCTAGTTTTCATTTCCATTTCATTTCACGGAATATAGCTGGCGAAAGTGTCTTGCTTTGGTTTGTCTGTCGGCTTGATTGGGTTGTGATTGACAGAAGGTGGGTCCTAATGTAACCACAGAGAACATTAGCTATTGGTTGAAACTTTTATTTTGGAGAGGAAAACGCAGAAATCAGAGAAGCAGAAAGCGAAAGTAAGACGCCCCCTCCTGTCTCGTCTCGGCTCTCGCAGTGTTCCCGAATGTATAAAATGGTGAACGGAACTTCTTTCAAAATGTAATAGTTTAGCCTGATATTAGCGTTCTGATGCAACTTTTCAAAATGCGATTGCACTCTTGTTCACAGTGATGGATTACCTTTACAGACCAATAGTCGCTGGAGTTGTCACAATTAACATTAAAGGGATGAGCAAAAACTCAAATCATGCTGGAATTGTCCTTTAAGTCCGAACAGCAAAAAAACACATGGAATCCGATATTTTCAGATCAGATTTAAGCCACTTATGCAGCTGGTTTGAAACATGATTCAAATCACATCTTTGAAAATGCAATTCAGTCTGACCACTCAGATCGGATTTCAAGTGTTTTTTTCACATCACTCCCCACGTGACACGTATTTGACGTCACATTGTTGTGACAAGAAGAACAGAGAGCAACAAACATGGAGAATACTGGTGCCTGGACTAATGAAGTACTTTCATGCCTCCTCTCACGAATGTGTTCTGCACTGCGACAAGAAAATGCCATCATAAAAACAGTAGCAATAAGCGTTGTTACTATGACAACCAATGTCATAATGACAGCAAATGATCATACTGTCTAAACACGCATCACTTGCATTGTGGACAGTCAGCCTTAAAGATCAGACAGACTGCTGTGTGAACATGGCTTAAGATGAAGGGAAGGAGACAGGTTAAAGAAAGACGTGAAGCCTTGAGACATTTGAGATGTGGAGTTTACAAAATCAGGTGCAGGTCAATATTAGGAGGGTTGTCCTAATATTTGTTGTTGGTGAGCCAACAATTTAGGTTTTTGAATTGAGTAGTGTGCTGAAGAAAAGGAAAAATTAAACTACACTTTACGATGATGATGGTTATAATACTGACACTTGGTTTTATAATTAAAGTTTCTTGCTCATTTGTTTGCGAAATGTAGCTGCATTAGACGGGCCTGCAGGCAACTGTCTCACAGTAGCTGCATAATTAAAGAAGACTATAACTCAAGGTGTCACTGTAACAATAGTGATATACTCAAAGGTTCTGGCTAAAAATATAGAATACACTAAGTATGTACCGGGTAAGTCACCATTTATTTTTCCATTCAACTCCAATTGGGTATAGTACTGCTACTAAGCATTATATTAATTCATTTTTACTGTTGAGAAAAGTTTAATTAAATGGTAGAAGTTACTGTGATTAGAACAACTTTTTGCCAAGTGACACCAAAGCACTTCACTGTAATTTGTGGATTCTAGACAGTTGGAAAGGTTGTGTGGGCATCATGGCAACTGTAATTCAGCTCAAGCCTTCCCTTAAATGTCCACCCCACTGGCTTCTTCGTAGCCAGGCACTCTTCTCTGTGGGTGAAGCTCCCATCCTGCTGGTATCCCTTCACTGTCTCTCCAGGCATCTGAAATCACAGGCTGTACTAAGGTTGATGTGAACGATGTGAAGGCGTAATACATTGAACAGACAAGACTCTGTGTCATCCGCTCTGTAAGGCAATGCTTATTAAAACCCACACACCATCTGCTAAACATTGGGTGCAACTGGAATGATTGTAACTGAAAATGCCTATACGTTTGCCTATAACTGGCAAAGATCACTTGTGTTTCAAAATATTGTTTTCATCGCAATAAATGGTGAAAAGGCAGCTGATAATATGCAGGTTTTTAAAGTATTTTGCTGATTCACACTCGAGCCAGCACCGTGTCTGGATGTGTGCATGTGTCTGTAGTTTGCACAATGAGAGGATGTTCCCTTTCACCCAGACACCCTGGCTCATTGAAGCAAGGTTGTTTGAACCATCCTGTCTTGATTTATGTCTGCTTTAAATGGGCACTGATCAAATAAAGATTAAACTGTGAAGAATCATCAGGTGAGACATTTTAAGTATACTCATCTTAAACATGCCCAAGATGGCTCCAGGTTACAGCTATGGAAAAACTGCACATAGATTTCCATCCTTTTTGTACCTTTAAAAAAAAGTTCATGCCACAGCAGGTGATGCCTCTCTCTTTCTCTCAGGGGAAAAATACTGCATTTACCTAAATACCTACATCAATAACCACCGAACCTTCATCGGTCACCCAGGGCTCCTAATTTGGCTTTTATTGTGCAATATGAGTCCAGATTGCTTTCTCCGGCACTGGCCCTGCTAGCCTGGCATCGTCAGACTCATTCACAAATGCGCATGAGTCTGGAAACTCTCAGTTCAATCTCCAGTTCCAGGGGGGCGTTACCGTGGGGCGCAGTTCAAAATGCCTGTGGACGCAATTGGGCAGACCTACAACCAATCACAGCAACGAAACGTGCGACGTAGCTCAGAGCGACAGAAACATGTGTGTGTGTGTATGTGTGTGTGTGTGTGTGTGTGTGTGTGTGTGTGTGGTCACGTGGGCAAAGTGAAACTTCAGCTTGCTAGAGATCACGTGATTAGGGGTTGAGTCAATATGGTCCTCATCATTCCAAACCACGGAAATTGCAAGAAAGGGGTTGAATGGGCTGAACTTGAAGCAAGTGATTAAACGCATTCGGAGAGGATTTGAATTGCTATTTTTATTCTCAATTCATATCATTTCGTGTGAGCGGTACCGGAGCTAAATTGGAGCGGGAGAGAAGGCCGCCGCTCCGCTCGCATGCTCGCACAGGGTGCATGTCAGTAGCATTAAGCGCCTGCTTAACCGAGAAACCATTTAACCAGACTTTTTGCCTTACATCGCACCCTTCACTATGTCACTATTGCACATCGCAATGTCGATGTTGAAACGATATCGTTCAGCCCTAAAAAATGATGCTTGCCCGGCGGGCCGGCGGAAACCCTGATCTTGGTTGTTTGGGAAAATGCCTCAACGTCGCTCCTCTCCCTCGTCATTGTATCAAACCTGCCCCGTATCAGATAAACGGCTGTGATTGGC
>OMLI01054735.1:2001-15588 GCA_900302605.1 Rondeletia loricata
TATCCCCCTTTTTCATCTTCCTAGTTTTGGAGCCGTGGGTCAAAGGTCGAGACCCCCTCCAGCTTCAGAGACATGTCAGGTCATGCAAGCCACATAGCATTCCCTGTATAGCCCCCCCTCCCAGCAAAAGGCCCACTGACTCTTAACTGTGACAAACCCCCTTACACAAGAGGTGTGAGAGTATATATGGTTGAGTAAGTGTGTGTGTGACATTTTGAGAGATAGTGAGTACTAGCAATCACTTGAGGATTCGATGTGGTTGAAGCTGATTTGACAGAAGTTGTCTGACAACCAGTTTCCAGATGTAGAGATTCAGTCCAAAGTTAGATATCCAACATTTCAAAAAAATGTATGCCTAATCTTACAAAATGTTTACTGCCATGAAAGTAAAGCACATTATTGGTTGCCATTGAAGTTATGTTTTTGACGTCAAAACGTTTCCAAAATGAATGAAACTCTTCAAATGTAGCATTTAGGCAAAGTGATGATGCTGAATGCTGATTGACTTGTTTAAACTTTAAACAACTTTAAACATTTTACTCCTTAATGATTGCTTTCCATGCTGTGCCACTTCCCTTTAGTGTGAAGAATCTGAATGGTGTGAGAAAGCAAAGAGAAACTGCCTGGCTGCATAGTTGGCAATGTGTATCGACGATGTTTTCTGAAAATACTATACATTTTCCTGTGTGAACTGATAACGTGATTAATTAACTGTGTCAGGATACAAAGCTATGGTTCACTGCATGGTGAAACATACGCAAGCACATTTATGAAATAATGCAAAAATAGGAAATAAAAACCTATAAATTAAAGTGGAGCTGAATTAAAACTGTCAGGAAGCAATTAGGAAAACACCATAATTCCTCCAAATGGGGGCCAAAGTTGAACAGATAGCAAAATACGTGTTAAATGAAAATAACCATTTTTGGGAGCGTATCGCTGCCAAATGTTAAAGGTCACGAGACTCGGCGGGGCCTTCGCTCGTGTCCTCTTCGCTTAGTCAGCAAACGGCACCAGCGCCATAATCCCACAAGAAACAAGATGAGAAATGAGTTTGAGATGCACAAACAGGGCCAAAATGTTGTGGAGAAAAAGAGTGACCCCTTCCAACAGATAAACAAATAACTAAATAAATCCTGGGGACACTGGGGTGAGGGGAAGCTACCCCTGAGGGGTCAGAGCAGGAACAGATAAATCTCCCTTAAAGACGCCATGCCTCTCCGCAGTTAACCTCTTAATCAACCCCAATCGGCCAAAGGAAACAGCGCTGACTTTCAAAACTATCAGCTCTGCGTCTCTGCAGAGAGTAAACACCCTTGCACATTCACTTTGACACCAATGTAAGCACAGCCACCCATTAAGGAGAAATGTGTGGTCTCTCTTTCACTCATAAGAAGAGTTTCTTTCCAAAACGCTATATATCCATTTTGGGTGATAAAACAAATAATTCCCTGAAGTTCATCATTCTACAATTTAGAGGATTCAGCTGATAAATGTGTTATCATCTTGTCAGCCATGGACTTAAGTGACCTACTATTCTTTATTATAATATTGTGCTAGAGTCGCTTTTTTCAAATGGATATCTCACTCTGGAGCACGCACAAACACACACACACACACCCATTTCCCCATTTCCCCAGTAAACTGCAATGTACTTCTTCCCTGTCTGTCCGTCGGCAAGCCTTCTTCAAGCTCTATGGAAGCGATTAACCTCCGGTGCACAAGAACATTCAGATGGTATCTGCTCATCACGCAAGACACGAGCTGCAGACGCAGGCCATGCAAGGCCTCCTAACAAACACGTCATTCTTAGCTTTGAATTTCTATTTCGGTAGCACGCTCAGGTTACATACCTGGTCGCTCGATGGCTCCTTTCCTCAATGGGATCATATTTAGCATCGGCCAAACCGGAGCGTTGGATTGTGGGCACTGGTGTTGTCAGTTCATCCATAAATTAACCAGTAAACCAGTGGCCTCTGCATTTCCTAGGCCATCCGGTGCGGTCATGTTTACCACCCCTTGCCCCCACCCTGACACCCCCGTGTGTCAGAGCCTCCTGCACCAGTTGGTCCAGCCATCTATCACTGAGCATCAGGTCAAATAGTAGTTGCAAACAATTATAAGCGTTTGTTTTAAGCTACTTTGGGTACCGGAAGGGTGGGGTTTACTGCAACAGGACAGTTCAGATTGTGTCAGGTAAGTTGTCAGTCACAGATAAGATATTAAATAGACTTTCAGACACTTTCCTGTGATTGTCAAACCTCCCTGGTACTATCCTGTACTGTCCTATGTGGCCGTCCACACCCATCTGGGCCTGAGGTATAAACAAACCAGTATTTGCAAGTACTATTTGGCCCAGGTCTGCATAGCATGCAGAGGTTTTGATCTTTCACTGGTATTTCTTTTGGCATTGAGACAATCGTAGTTTGAAAGTAATAACAATTCAGCAGTAACAATATTTGAAGGGGTTCCAAAGTACTATTCAACGAAACTCATCAGTCAATTATTTTGAAGCACACATGATTTCATAAGCAAAGGTGACTCCGACTTCAATACTACTATATATGTATACTAGATATATACTGCTATACGACTACAATAGTAACCCAAAATGTGAATTACTTTCATTCTAGCAGTCATTTTGTATGAGTATGTGTCATAAAACTACAGTATCTTCAGCCCCTCACTTGTTTCTCATCATGCAGTTGTCCTTTTACACCTAAAACTAATTTATATTGGTGTTATTATCTGAAAACCTTGTAATTCAATTCCCCCCCCCATGTAATTTCAACTAAAAACAGGAGTTTTAATTGGAAAAAATACATTGTTTTCTCAGTTCCTTTTCGGAAATACATTTACATCATTAGCAGTGATGTGTAATTAATATAATCTTATACAGTTCAGTCAATATCTTTGAACATGAACAACTTTCTCCCAAGCTAAAGTGATCAAATGTAAAATGATTGTTTGAGCTTGTACGCCCAAAATAAGCTTTATCTCTTAGTAAGCATGTTGAAATTAACCCAACACAGACACAGACACAGACACAAATACAGACACACGCATCATCCCTGTGGTTGCTGTCAGTGTCCATAAAGTCAGTCTCCTATTCATTGTGAATGGATCAGCTCCAGAGAGGATTAGGCTACTTGATGACGTCACTAGATTTGTCTCATTTTCCGGCTTCGAGAAAAACTTTACGTCCACACATAGAGTGACTAATCAACCAGATATCATATGATGTACGTGTTTAGTGTGGATATTCACTTTAACGAGTCAACATCACATACATTACTAACCTTAGGTTGAGCCTCGTTTAAGGAGCCTTGCTCAGTGAAACTTGGTCAAATTCACCAACCTTAATTCATAAGCCTCCGCTGTATAGAATTACACTCTAATTATTAGGCCCCCAAACCCCAAAGTGCCCTCGGTCACTCGCCTATAGCTCGTGGAATGTCTTAATAGCGAGTCACGGGGCTAATTGGAAGACAGGTAAGGTTACATGTGACAGCAATTAAGCCGAGCGCTGGGCCAACTTTATGGCCTCCGGCGGGCCGAGACTCCACTGGGGGTTCGTCTTTCCTATTGGGAAATCAGTAGGTCGGTAAGTTCCCCTTATTTGCGTCTAACGGAGAAATGATGATCTTAAGTAATATAGGCTACGTTATTGTTTTTATATTCGCGCGTGTTTGCTGCGCTCTCCTTGTGCTTATATGGCCTGGTATGGTCTGGTATGGCCTGGTATGGTCTGGTCTGGTATGGACGCAGATATGACTTCTGGATTGTATAATGGCTCCCCGTGATTCAGAAGATCAAGAGCACAAACCAGTGTGGTGGAGGGAAAGTCAGAAAACTGCCCGCTTTGATAGAAAAAAATCGAATGGAAATGATCATTCATCGTTCATCACCACCTATTGTTTGGCCCAAAATTAACAAATACAGGACACGCGTCAGGAAATGTGTCTATAGGCCCTCATCATATATATATATAGATAGATAGATAGATAGATAGATAGATAGATAGATAGATAGATAGATAGATAGATAGATAGATAGATAGATAGATAGATAGACAGACATGGCATCGTTTCTTTACTTTATGAATATTTTAAAATCAAACCTATAGGTATCCTATGTTGTTTCATGATTAATTTGGCTCTTATATAATGTCATATTTTATCGACTTTATTTTTAACGACTGAAATCATTTTCCTTGAGAGGGGAAGTGTGAGAGCGTGCGTGTCTATATATACATGATCCATTTTCAAACCTTAGTCCGAGCATGGGATTATATGGGACAGTGGTGTTATTGGAATTACCTTCACATGACAAATCAAGACCTTATCTGGGAGAAGCATCAGGTTCCCGCTGTTCTCGGCGTGAAAAGCCCCATTAGAGAACAACACTGTCACTGTTAATGACCGCAGTGGCCTTTTGTGCGTCGAGGTCCAGCTGGCAGAGACTATAGTACACCACAAACCGACAGAATCAACACTTTCTCAACTGGTAAACGATTTTAGGGAGTCTGTAAGTGTTGGTGAGGAGTTTGTCACCTTTGTGTTGTTGTTGTTGTTGTTGTTGGTGGTGGTGGTGGTGGTGGTGGTGGTACTGTGGAGCTGAGTGGAGCTCTTTCGGCACATGTTGCCCACTAGTTTGAATATTTTATTGTTTTTAGGCTATTTATCTGAGAAAATGCAATTTTTTGTTTGGGTTATTTATTAATTTTTTTGAGCAGTTTAAAATGTTCGAAGGTCAATCGGTAGGTTAAAATGGGATTTTGGTGATATCAGCCTATAAGAAAACAGAAGTGTGCACACTCGATCAAAATGGCCCTAGACTGATTACTGGCAGTTATGTAGTGGTAAATAAAAAGGAGGTTTAAAAGTATTGTATTGTAATAATATAAACAAAAACAAATTACATTTTCAGAAAAGCATACATTTATAGGCCTATTTTATTTCATCAAACGACCCTTTAAAACAGCCTCTACCTCTTACATCAGTTTGATACTCATGAATTCCCATCATAAAGATTTATGTCAGTCTATTCGGCAAATAACAATGTGGGTAAAGTGAGTTCAGGTGGGTTTACCTCCCTCTACATCCCTGATTAAGAGGGAATACATAAATAATGCGATGTTGTTGTTTTTTAATTAGCCTAATTGACTCATTAACTTTTTATTTATTTATTAACCACACTTTTAGCCGGCCTAGCTGCATAAGATGGTCTCTACTTTTTTTATTCACTGATGCTTTAACCATTTGCCGATGTACTTTACAGTACTTGTAGCCCAACAACAACCGCTCCTGTCAATCAAAGGCAGTCTAATCGACCGCGGTCCAATTAGAAAGCTCCTTAATTTTTTCCAGAATCCTCTGACCAATCGCGGCCCGCCCTTCATCCCTCAGCTCTCCCGCTGAGGGGAGGGGATGTGACCTTATTTGGCGGTTATTCCCTTATATGGCGCGCCGCTAGGGGGGCTCCCGTCCTGTTTAGTGACACTTTCACCAAATTGTAGCTTTGACTCTCAGAGATGGGACAGACGGCCGAAGGGTGAAGTACGCTCGAGTGTGGCAAAAGCCTTCTGCGCGTATAAACTCGCTGTTTCCGCTGTTTAGGTTTCTTACACAGATTCTCATCCAAAAACAATACGACGGATAATTAGGCTGCATCAGATCCTGTGTGTTGGGCGAATACATATCAGAGCGCACACGGACGTTTCTATCCAAACCTCACCGCGGCGCGCAAGAACAAGAGGAACCAGGACTATACCTACTCTTCGGGACTGCGCATGGTAGCGTTTCTAGGAGGTTGTGACCACAAAAAATAAATATCCCGAATAGCCGAATAACCAGAAATATGGTCAGTTTTAAATCAAGCTTGTCGTTCAAGAGGCATTTCTCTTAAATCGAGGCAGTTCTCTTGAATCCCAGTCCAGTACTCGAGCGTGGGATAGACCTTGGAGCGACCGACTGAGAGGCAAGATATTATTGTCTGCAAATAGGCAAGGTTATTTACCCTCTTTCACATTTTGGAGGCAGGCAAATAGTCATTTAACATCTGCTTTTCGCCAGTTTATCCGCTGATTTATCCTATTGACTTTTCCAAGAGGTTACGCTTTGAAGAGGAACGTGTTTATGGATTGCTGGACAGTGAGGAGCGCCGGGAGTTGTAGGCTACATTCTTACGCAACGACCATGTTGATACCTCGCTGTTTTGGTCAACTTTGATAGAGGTTTACAGAAAATAACTCAATAATATAGAAAAATATAACGCAGCGGTTTAAATAACGACATTAAACCCAGATTGATCTTTGAAGGAAGGAAGTGGGAAGCGCCTTTTCGCCCTGCCTTGTTTTTTTTTTCCTCCCAAGACGTCAGGACGGATCTCTATCTCTCAGTCTGACTCTCTCTGTGGTTTAAACAAAGACCAAAGTGTTTGGGGATAGCATGGCAATGGTAGTAAACCAGTGGCAAGAGAACATTTCTGCAGATCCGGGGTCCCAGCTCCAGATTTGCGGCCAGGAGCCCGGCGGGACACCGGGGACGCCCAACGGTTCCACCCCGGGGAACGACGCACTTTCCGGGGACAAGATCCCCAACGTGGACTGCATGGTGTGTGGGGACAAGTCCAGTGGAAAGCATTACGGTCAGTTCACCTGCGAGGGATGCAAAAGCTTCTTCAAGCGCTCGGTGAGACGGAACCTCAGTTACACCTGCCGGGGGAACCGAGACTGTCCCATCGACCAGCACCACCGGAACCAGTGCCAGTACTGCCGGTTGAAGAAGTGCCTCAAAGTCGGCATGAGGAGAGAAGGTAAGGCGGGGACTGTGCTCTACAGGGCGTGTGGTTGATGTTGGTCTTTTGTCAACTCATGTACTATGTCAAACTGTGGCACGTGAGACATTTGTTTACCAGACGTATTTCTGTGCGTAATGTTGTGCGTAATGTTTATCTTGTAAAAAATGTCTCATATTCAGTCGTCAAATATCTTATTTTTCTGAAAACAAGAGAAAAAAAATCTGCCAATTGGCTGAGATAATCCCACTCGTTTCCAATGCAGTCTCACGTGTTTCGTGAATTTTCCAGAAATAAGGTGTCAGCATCTTGAAACAAGGCAAGGCAGATTTAGTTTAGTTTAGTTTAGTTTTATTTGGTTGAAAACAACACAGTGTACATACAAAACATACACATGGATAAAAACAACCGAGGATAAAACACAATAAAGTCCAAGACTTATTTCCATTGTGGTCCTCGATTACTCCTCTGGTACCAGGAACACGACACTTCATTCCAAAAAAGTATTGACACAAACTGATTTGGATTAGAAACAAATAGAACGATCTCACCCCACTGGCAGATTCTCCCCTTGCTGTAAAAAAAAAATAAAAATAAAAAAAAGATTTGAATGACTCCAAACGACTCTGAGATATAGTCATTCTTGCAGTGTTCCTATTTTGTCAACTCATATGTCAAACAGAAACTGTGCCATGTGAGACATTTTGTGCGTAAAGTTGTGCGTAATGTTATCTTGTTACGCTTGCATTAGAGCTGAAGTTTACGTGCTTCTATGCGGTTATAGCCACTGCTGTCATGGTAAATAATCAGACACCAGCTGCTGTATCAGAATGCTTATTTCACATTGCCTAACCGAGTCCGTCCCATTCATCCCGGCGCGCAGTTATTGTGTTGCTCTGTAAAAAGCTCTTCCTTTGTCCCTCTATTAATTATGGTGTTTGCGCCCCGACACCCATAGCCGCTATGAGAGGATCCCGCTACATTTGTTGTATTGTGTCGGATTAACAACGGGTCAATTAGTGCCAAAGAGGAGCAGGCGTAACGTGTTTGGTCAAGTAGAGTGTTTCTCTTATTATCAGTGAGCGACAACCTCGCCGCGTCCAGTTCCCTGAGAGCAGTGGTGTGGTAATTATATTTATAACATGGACCCGAAATGCCCCTCTCCAGACTGCTGTGTTAGCTGTACTCAGGGTTAAATCCTCATGGGGGTTCAGTGTCTTGCTCAAGGACACTTCGGCAGGGGATGTTGAAGGACAGACAGTGTCTCCAACCGCCCTGCCGCCCTTTGTTCTTTGCCTGAGCCAAAATACAAATAAGCCTACAGAGACGGTGGAAATACCCGTCTTTTAAGAGATGAGATGATCCCTGCTAGTGCACCAGTAGTGTGTGTGTGTGTGTGTGTGTGTGTGTGTGTGTGTGTGTGTGGTGTACACACAGTCTTACCGCATGTAAAACACCCGCAGGCCACATTGACTCGGTCATGCTCCTTTCCGACTGAATGAACCCGAGGAAATCGCCTGACGCACCGCAGTGTGTTTACTGCAACAACAAAAAAACCTTTACAGAAAACGTACAAACTCAGTGTTGTATTGAGACTTCAAATCGTAGTATTTTCCTAAAATATGTGAAAAAATCAGCCAATGGAGGTGAGATCATTTCACTAGTTTCAGGAATAATCGTGTGGAGTGATCTGCCTTATTTTGAGATGCACTTGTTTCAAGAACTTCCCTGAAACAAGTGAAATTTCATCCGAAATAAGTGGAATGATTTCATCCAAACGGCAGATTGGATGAAAAAAAAGATTCTAGGACTCACTTCTAGACTAAATGTCTAGTTAGGGTGGATCTTTTTTGCAGTGCTGACCTTTCATCACTTGAACTATAGGCTGCCCTTTATTATTGCACACGAGATGAGCCTGTTAATTAGGATCGTGTTAAAAGGAGCTTCCGTTCAAATGGTGAGATAACCTGTCCTGTCCAAGTCTTGACATCTTGATTTCCTTAAAACAAGTGACATGATCTCAGCCGACTGGAAGATGTGTTCACATAAAAATAAGATTTTAGACTCATTACTAGACTTAATGACTCCTTCAGTGTTGAGGGCTTAAATGTAGAGCAGGTCAGCTGTGTTAGTGCATTTGAGGTCAAAGCGACTAAACTGTGTCTCAAATCGTCTTACAGTTGGCTGAATTGTGTTTATCGAAGTGATAATGTATCTAATGTATCTAATTAGACACCACATATAAATGTAGTTAAGCAGTTTTGACAGGAACTTTTATGACAGGTTAATAGAAGAGTATAGTGCGAAAAAGTGTCATGACCGATAATTTGTTACAGACAGTGATGCAGTGTTAAATAAAAGGTGGGAAAACTCTAGTTGGTGATCATCAAATAATGTAAACAAATATCAGTTAGGCCTATATTTTTAGAGAAAGCATTTATTCATGCTTTTATCCTTAAAGGACCCGTCATATAACAGTTTGACAACACTATGATGCACATTATGAATATAATAAAAAATCACAAACTCTCATCCACAAATAAAAAGGTGGGTTTACCCTCCACTACATCCCTGCTTATGAATATTAATATGAATACTCATTTGTGCTTGATCTGGGTTAAAATGAAATAAACCAAGGGTTGTAGCAATTCAGTCCAAAGTCCAGTCACAAAATACATAGATAGATATTTAATAAATGACTTCAGTAGATTTTTAGAGGTTGAAAATACTTGCGCGAAACTTTCAAAAACATTTTGTGAGACAAATACTGTAAACCCATTAGAAAAATATTGCAAATCATTTTGCAAACACAATCTTCACGAATATTTCAGAATCCTGGCATCATTATTCGATTTGAACGTAGAAATGAAGCATTGTTGCAGCCTAGAATTCAGAGTTTAAGGGTGCCAACTAAAAAGTGGTAAGACTGTTAACACTCACAGCCACTGCCTCATATCATCCTCCCCAGAGGTCATACATAAGTCATGTTTCTTCTTCATTATGCAACGGGGTCACCTGACAAGGTAGTCAAGGGGACATGCAGTTTATTCTGAGTTATGATCCAGGAAAAATCTTCATTTAGTCTTGCGATTCTTTTACATTTCCAACACTATCCCAAAATTGTAAGATTCATTTACGTCATATCCTCTTCATCATTTAGAGACCGTTTTTTAAAGTTTGAAATTTTGTTCATTCATAGCAAATAGGTCATTACCTACAAATAAAGCATAAATCTATTAGGCTACATGCAGATTATGTTTGTGGTTATTTAGCCGAGAGAGAAAGGAGGTTGGACTTTGAGTGTACAAACATTTCAGAGCTATTCAATTACCCATTGACTATTATTAAATTTCACATATATGTGCATTTACTAGATTTTACAGTAATGTGTCACTAACAAAATCACATGTAGGCCTATTATGTCTATGATTATAGCTTCACCACTGCCTGACTTAGCGGCTTTTCTGTTTGGAGTAAATTAACATTTAGCTGCCTGCAGAAGAAGTCTTAAAAGTTTCATGAGGGGACAGGTTCAGATTCGGAAGAGCGTCGCCTTCAAGTGAGTGTTTCATTTTCCAAAAGAGGACATTTGACTTCTCTCTGTAGACCGCTCTAGAAAACATATCGTCACTTGCGTCTCCAAAATGTCAACTTTTCAGGAAGGAAGAAAAGCAGCCTTGTTTTCACCTTGACAACATTGATGTCATTTAGTGGACACTTTTGTCCAAAGCACCTTTCAGTAGCATGACTGCAAACGTTTGTGGCGTCAGTGGGAATCAAACCCCTAACCTTGGCAGCCTTTAGTGCCACGCTCTCCCCATACAGCTCGTTTCTCTCTGTGTTGTCAGTGTAGCGTTTCTGGCTTCGTTAGACTGAAAAGGAAGTGGAGAGGCGAAGAGAATCCGCCTGACAGTTCCTTTGGAGTGGAGTGAATGTTGTAGTTTTAATGTTGAAACATCCTACAGGGACTATAGCCACTGACTTGTAATTTACTGTGCTGGTAATGCAGGCATACACAATGATAATGTCATCCCGTCTGTTGTGCTCGAGTTCGAGAGAAAGTGTATAGATAGTAAATACAGTCTTAACACGCAACTGTAACACAGTGAATCTGTAATACCCACATTCAGCGTACACAGTGGGATTGCCGCTGCCACCCCTGAGCCTTCGTTCACACTGACAAAGACCTAACAACAGCGGCAAATATAGGTCAGCGGAAACTAAAACATTAACAACAGACAAGTTCAAGTCAAAGTCCAACTGTGTGGAGCGGCTCGGGCCTCTCCAGTGAGTAAATACCCCACAGGAACGCTAAAGACTAACAGACAGCGTGTATTGAGTGATCCATACTCCACACTGGGCTTGTAACAGCGGGCAGTTTAACACGAAAACACTGTAGTTTAGCCCCCTTCGGCTGTGGAGACCTTTACCTATCACAATAACACTGCTATTGACATATTCAAATACTTACCCCCTGTCACCATGCTAACAGGCCGGGTCATTACCAGAGCCCTCTCGGAGGAAAATGGCTCCCATTGACGAAGCCCGTTGCCATCGTTCAGTGCCTCTCTGCCTCCATTAAAGTGATACACTACAGCCAGCTGGAGCCCATGATGTTGTCCCCAAGGTTAACTTTAATATTTAAGAAAGGCATGTGGATGAAATGGAGTACGCTGTCTTTCAATCCTTTTGGACGTGTCAAGGTGAAAAGGCGTCACGTCACAATATAGCAAACATTTAGCCTTACTGAACAGAGATCATTTGGAAAACAATATATATAGTGCATGTATGACTGTTTTAGTCGGGTGCATTCTGTCAGTCACGCTAACAGACACAGACTCTGGACTGTTTTCCTGTCACTTGGAATAACACACAGTTGAGGAAGAGGCACCGATTTTGTCAGTCATTGTCAGGAACATTTATCCCCCAAGAGATCTTCCCCCTCAGTTCACCATGCTTGTTTTCTCCACTATAGCATTATGGGGCTTACATGTACAGTACATTTACATTTTAGGCGTTTAGCTGATGTTCTTATCCACGCTGAGTGAGTATAACAGTAGAGGACGTTCAAATTCCGACATCACAAGCAACCAGAAATAATAAGTCAAAGCCACAGTGTTCAGATCATAGATGCAACAAATGCTCCCTATTTGTCCCTATTTGGTTTAGACCGATATATCAGTTTGCCCATATATCGGGCCGTTATTGGCCTTTTATTAAATATGGGATATCGACCAGTCATGTCCCCATCCCAGAGTTTCCCCTACCATTGAATAGATGCGGTCGGTCATCCTGTTTTAGTTTCAGTGTCCCATGATGGTCTTAATGCTGTTTCTGAGGCCTTTCCACCCGGACAAGAATACAATTCTGGGGGGAACACAGAGTTTTTTGGCATGAAAACGGTCAAATTTAAAGATATGGAATATCGGCACAAAATGTCAGCTATCAGCAGCTTCGGTATCGGCATCGGCCTATATCGGTCGAACCATAGCCCCTACGTTTATGCATGACGATAAGTGCTAGGTGAAGAAATTAGAGTTATTTATTCAAAAGTTTAAAAAAACAACCACATATACATGCAGCTTGATGCATACATGCCTTCTCCCAGTTAGATCCACTTTATATATATATATATACCTGAATAACAATGAAGGATAAAATCACAGAGAAGATATTGACTTGGTTCTACCATGGTCCGCTGTGTGGTAAATAAAGGGAGGACAAGATGGAGGGCGAGCGTGTAAAGGAGGATAGGGCGAGTCGGGGCCACATGAGTACAGGGTGAATTTGGTTTACTAATTCATTCAGGAACTGCCTCATCAAAGTCTGAGAGAAACCGAGGCAGCTGCGTTCGGAGCTGCTGCCCCTGAACGCCCTCACGCAAAGCTCCCTCCACCTCCTCTCCTCTCCCCTCCGCGTCTCTCTGTCTGTCTCGCTCTGTCTGTGTCACGATCTGTGTTTTCCCTCCCGCTCCCGCACCGCCTGCAGGTTTCTGCGCTCTCGTTCTGTTGTGTCTTCCGTTCACCGCGCACCTCTGTTCTTTCATGCTCAGCACATACCGGGGTTGGAGTCAGCTCTCTTTAAATTGTCAGAGGGTTCATTTTCAATAATTTCTCTGTAACATTTTCATATAAACAAGCGCGAATCCGCAATAGCTGCGGCCGCACGCGCGCATGCATCCACGCATGCATGCATCCACGCGCACACACCCTCATGCAAACACGTGACCTCCATGCCCAATTTCAGCCTCCTGGGGCGAAAACCGTGGCCGCTACGGGGTGGGACACTTCTGTGGACCGACCGACCGACCGCAGTCGCAGCTAATAAATGTCCATTTTGCTACTCTCTATCGCCGATTGATATAACACAATTGGAAGTGAATTGAACCCATCCCTGATACTTAGATACCCATCTCTCTAATCTTCTCCTCTCAATATCCTCACGCTCTCTTTTCTGTCTCTGTCTCTAACTCTCTCCTGGCTTACATATTAGCTGCTCTCCTATCTGACGGTCCTCTTTTGCGGTGCTGTTCCTTGCCACAGAACAACGACCCGTATACAGGTCTGACCTAAAGGTCAGAGTTCAGAGCCAAGCTAAAAGAGTTGCTGTGAGAGCCACAGGAATACTACCTGGGTGTCACATCACACCCTGCCTCCTGAGCCGGATCACACCCATGTGCATCCACACAGGCATGCGTGCACACACACACACACACACACACACACACACACACACACACACACACACACACACACACACACACACACACACACACACACACACACACAC
>OMLI01054746.1:6902-18836 GCA_900302605.1 Rondeletia loricata
TACAGCAAAGTTGCTACAGCACTGGAGGTCTTGATGGATAATAGTATTAGGACCCCAAGAAGCATTGAGTTGCCCAAGGAGAAGAGGCATTAATGCAGAAGTTTTCACAGCAGTGCAACTATAAATCCTCAAAGCAGCTGGCCAGCGCAGAAGCCTCCCATATGCTACAGTACATCAGTGCTACAGTGGCCATTACAGATGTGTCTCAAATGTTGTAAATTCTAATTAGATTTGCCATAAATTAGAATTAGAACAGCTAAGCCAAGCTTCTTGTCGAGGTGTCCTTGAGTGAGACACTGAACTATACTCATTAATAGAAAGTCACTCTTGAAAAGACCGTCAGCTAAATATGAATGTAAATGTAAATGTTAAAAATGTATATTGTAACAACAGTCATGTCTCTAAACTTGATACCAGAACATCCCCTGTGCCTTTGGATGGCTGAAAAGCGAATACAGTAAGTAAGTAAGTAAAAAAAATCATTTTGGGAGTGTAGCAATAGCGGAGCAGTAATGATATAATTAATAAATGGTAATTAGTAAGTACTGCTGCTTGTATGTTTTGTACAGTATGTAGTAAAGAGTGGGATTTCTACAATGGTATATTTGTATTTTCAATCACGTCCGCACCAAAACAGGGAGTGGAAATGAATGTAAGCACCTAATACAAAGCATCACTTCTCCCTTCTTCAGACTGACGATGTGTTTCATGTTTTCCACAAGAGGGGCACTGACACGGTTTGTGGGAGAACGAATGGCAGGCAGACACTCACAGCATCAAAAGAATCCTTAAAAATTTAAATGAATGTCTCCACCTCACTGATTCACCTCTCCACTCACGCTCCACATTTCTTTGCGCCTCTCTCTCCATCGTTCTCACGTGTCATGCTTGTTCTTGTCTAAGGCTGCATAGGGCAGTGTTAGACTCCTGTAGTGTGTGTGCGTGTGCATGGAGGTGTGTGTGTGTGTGTGCCTGTGTGGGAAAGCATGCTCGCTGTTTATTAGTTGCTGCTTGTTTATTCGTTTGTAGATGTGTGTCTGGGACAGTGTGTGCTTGAGTGTGTACTCATTCTGTCATTCTGGTTCCCTTTCTCTCAGATGCCCACTGAGAGTAGCAAATCCACTCAGAGAAACAAATAGTCCCCCTGTTGTGAGTGTGAAGTGGTCACAGAGAGAAAGGGGTGAGTGAGTCAGAAACAAAGAGGGAGAAAGAGAGCATGTGTGTGTGTGTGTGTGTGTGTGTGCAGGTGCTCATTTGTGAGGCCAGGTACATTTCTCTCTCCCTCTCCCTCTCTCTCTCTCTCTCTCTCTCTCTCTCTCTCTCTCACTCTCAGGTCCAACATCTGAACAGTCTCTCCCCTTAGCTTTATTCCCGTCCTCCTCATTTACATGTCATGGGGAAAACATCTCCACATTGGACACTGGAAATGAATTTCAGCATCTTTGAATATACTTTTACCTGTGAATTCTACAGTGGTTTGCTGAAGAAGGATCTTGCTTTAGAATCCATTTATCCTTAAGAAAACCCTATAACTCAGCTCCAGCTTGCTTTGAAACACACAGATAATGGCACGTAGTGTTGAGTTAGGAGTTTCTGGTGTGGCTTACAGTTTAGCCCTGGTGCTGCTATTACTGTGGTCAGTGCCTTTGTACTTGGATCCATATTCAAATATTGGGGATTTATGGGTATTGATGTTTTTAAACTCTTTCTGCTGACATGTTAGAATTCAAAACAGCGTTCCCGTGTAATGGCAAAGCAGTGATGCGGAGGCATATTTTATGGATACTGTTTGAATGTCAAAATGAGAAAACCACTAGCACAGCACAAGAGACAAAAGCGTAGATATGGAGCGAGAGGGAGATGCAGGATTAAAACACTGACAGAGACAGAAAGAGAGAAAGAGAGAAAGAAAGAAAGAAAGAAAGAAAGAAAGAAAGAAAGAAAGAAAGAAAGAAAGAAAGAAAGAAAGAAAGAAAGAAAGAAAGAAAGAAAGATAAAGAAAGGATTGAGCAGATTTAGGGTGTGTTGCTGTATCTGAGCTACATAGCCATATAAGCTTGATCCATGCAAATCGATGTGGTTGTCAGCATCTAAGACGTGGCCACAGTGGTCCTTTTATTCTGGCTAAAGCTCAGCACTCTTCGTGATCGCTACAGGGCAATAATTATTGAACCTATCCAGCCAATATGCCCTGTCAACCCCCACATTTAAATGACAGGAGCTCGATAAAACGGGAATATCAAATGAAACTCACGCACGTGCCCAAGCATGTGCACACTTACCGTCTACTTCCTCATTGACTCCTATTTTGAATTCCACTCTGTCAGCTCTCTGAGCATGGCTAAACACCAGCAAATGAATTCAGTAGGCGGTGATGTGTGCCGGGTACTGCATGTAATAACGCATATTAAAATTCCATAATTGCAATCTAATTAGAGAGGTAATAAAGTCTATTCAAAACCCTAATGCAGTGTTCTCTGAGCGAAGCAAGCAGAAGACTGCCATTTCAATATCATTAAGTCTAACTTTCCTCCCATGAGGTACCTGAGGGTGTGGAAGATGAGGTGGTTTCACCATGCTACCATGGCGACAGCAACTCACCTTAGATCAAATTTTACTTTGAAAGTTTCTGTGCTAGAGGAAAAGCGCTGTTTTCAGAAGTCCCAAAGAGTAGATGTAGCCATGAAGAGACCAAGCAACGACTGATGTATAATGACTCCGGGTAATAAACCTCTCTTCGTTCCGTGTTTTATCATTGCGTTTTATCACTGCATTTTTATCACTTCACTTCTGTGTTTTATGACTGCAAACTAAACCAAACTAAACACGTACGATAGATATCATTTCTCTAAATGTGTCATAATCTGTCATAAAAGCTCTTTTCATTGCCTTTTAAATGCATCATTAGCACAAGACAGCCCACGGTAACATCATGCACACAGGCGCCAGGTCCTTGTGAAGAGATACATTTTCCATCCCAAACAAATGTGAAACCCCAAACAAATGTGAAACTAATGGAGTGACGCTGGCAGTGTTTTGGCTGTGTATGGACTGTACACCTCATATACTACTCAGCTCTGTTTCATCCTGTCAGCAGTAAAATGCTACCACCTCCTGCACCATGTCCCAGATTTGGACCATTTGCATAAACTGCCATCTTAAATTATTCACAGCTGCTGTCTTGGCTTTTCTGACTAATTATAGTTTGAGTTCCTGAGTTTTCGTTCTACCATTTAACAGGGAGAGAGCCCCCCCCCCCCCCATTTCTAAACAGTATGCGTGAAATCGACTGTGGTGGATAAATCAAACCAGGCTAGTGCTAGCAGACAAACTAGCATACTTGTATTCCCTCCAGAACCTCAGCTTTTCCTCCGCACTCACTGATTTTCTCATTATCAGCTAATCTGAGTTCAATAGTTGGACTCAACAGAACTCGACAATTCCTTAATTACTATTAGGTCCTCCTCATCCCTCCGAGCAACTACTATTTATGCTTTCATTAGAAAGCATTAGGTATCTCTTCCTTCCTTCCCTCCTTCCTGCCCCTGTCTTCTTACTTCTTTCCTGTCCCTGTCCCGTGTGTGTGTGTGTGTGTATGTGTGTGTGTGTGTGTGTTGCCAGTGCGTGCAATTCTGTGTGCAAGTGTTTGTGTGCATGTGTTGTAAATGTTTTATATTATATTCTATAATGTGCACACACAGTGATGTGTCAGCGCCAACTATACAGCTGCAGGGCATGAGTCATCATCTCCTGGAAGCCACTGATAAACGCTGCCGAGAGATAATCACACTGCTGGACTACACACACACACACACGTATAACACACACACTTAATCACACATATAATACATACATACATACACACATATGGTCACACGTATGCCTGTTTGACGGTTTGTGTGTTTTACACATCATCGGAAAGCCCTTAATCTAATCCGGGCAAGTTCTTCCAGTAAATAACTTTGGTGGTGAATTGGTTCGCAGCTGGAGATAGCAGCTTTCAATCTTTCTCCACTTAATGCATATTTCCACTTTCACCCCTGCTTTCTCTTCTCTTCTCACACATTCACTTAAACCCAGTTGCTGTTTGTGAGGAGCTATCCTGGGATCTCTCACACAATTCACACTTCTGGCTCACACATTGGGAGATTACACACCAAGCATTTCTATGTCTGTTATTCCAACCACTGCCACTTTGAGTTGCACACACCACACGCCAGCCATGAAAAAACATAACTTGCACAAATGGAGGAATGGAAATGTTTCAAGCCCCTTATTCTGACATGTGGAGCGAGTTCCCTCCTTTCCTCCCGTTTCTTTCCACTCGCTCTCTCTTTCTCTCTGCGGTCTGTGTCACCTGGGGAGCTGTTTCGTTGAATAACTATTTACGCATTACCATATTCTATTGCCCCGCTCGCCTGCTTTGTTATGCAGGAGCCAAGCACTCCTATTAAATATTAAACCTAAGTGCCGAGGAGAGAGGAAGACATGTCACCCCTCTAACTGTAGATATGGATGGAAAAAAATCTTTACATGAGCAGCATTTTATGTCTGTCCGACCTATATAAATATTGGAGTAGAGTAAAGGGCAGTGAGAACAGGCGTGAGTGAAAGCAGAGTGTGAAATCACCCTCATAAATCATGCTGTTTACCTTCAATGACATATCTCATTCATCAGTCTGGATCCATCAATTGTTGTAAAATATGCCCGCGCGATGGCAGGGCCCGATGATGAAACAGTTGATGTCAACAATGGCAACAATAACCTTGTGTGAGAGAGTATGAGTGAATGTGTGTACATACTTGTGCTTGGGCCAGCATACTGTGTTTAGACAGAGCTGCGTTCCCCTCAGTGCGCAGCTGATTGCCTTGGCTGTGACTCCAGGTTGACTCTAAGGGCCCGTTCACACAGGACGCAGAACACTTGCGTATCGGCCGCGTAGCGTAGCCCGAATTCCTTTCAGCGCCCGTGTTAATGGGTCGGACTGTTCACACCGGGTGGAGCAACGTTCGCAGCTCGCGGACCTGCAGCGATAGTTTCGGCGTCTAGTCTGTTTTCTACACTATAGATGGTCATATTTGCATCATGTCACCACAGAAGCACACATATGTATTCAATGATCAACCTACCAGTGTCTTCACTGTTGTTGTTGTTGTTGTTGTTGATTAATCCATGGGCACTGATGAAAATTTTTAATGCAATACATTGTAGGATGATGATCTTATCTGGTTGTGAATTGGGTCTGTTATTGAATTGCCACAAAATTATATAAAAATAGATGTTTAGATTTGTCTATTTATAAGCTACTTAATTTATTTAGGCTTATGTTATTTAAATAGAGAGAGAGAGAGAGAGAGAGAGAGAGAGAGAGAGAGACGTATGGGTCCCATAGGCTTTCCTATCGATTGCCTAATCACAAGTCACGACTCTGGCTGAGAAAAATCCTAAACAAATAAGCGTAACTGCTTTGATACGCGAAAGTGTGTGAGACTGTGAAGAAAGGGAGAAAGTGAAGAAGATGGACGATATAAAGTTAATCCCTGACGTGGAAAAGTACAGCGAGACGTCAGCATTGTTTCTACAAAGACAACAGTAAAAAAGATGAGGATGTTGTTGCCTCGGCTGTTGGAGCACAATGTAAGTACAGCCTATTTTCAAGGGGTATTTCTCCTCCGGTGGTGCAGGAGGGCTGCTGGACGGTGCGTAAAAATGCGCTTCTGGTCTGAACAGCCCAGCGGCGACTCGCGAGCGTAAATTGCGCTACGCGGCCGTTCCGCGTCCCGTGTGAACAAGGTCCAGTTGTAGGTTATTCATGACTAACCACGCTGCTCTGCCTTCAGAAACCACTTGACACTGAGTAAAACAGCATCTTGGTTGGGGCCAAAATGTACATTTCTTCTGGAGACACTAATACTGACATCTGTCCAAATAAGATGACACTTTTCTTTATATAGCCATTCTGAAGCCCATAGAGATTGTCCACTGTGCCAAGTGTCTTGAATTTGCAGGGATTGCCAGTTCTCCTTTAAAGGAAGTTTGTGGAGGGCTGTGGGATCGAGGTCTGACCAACAGCTTGGCGTCTGAGTTTCCTGTCTGAGCAGGAATCTGTGGACATACTGTCACTTTGTCAGCTGTGGCGGAGATAACACTGTAAACATCCTTTCACTCTGTGTGTGATGTCAAGTGTGAGTCACTCTCCTCCAGTATCACACACACACACACACACAAACACAAACACACACAAAAGTATACTGTGTGTACAGTGTGTGGGCATATCCTCTGTTGTCCTTGTGTCACACCAGAGGTGAAAAATGTGTGGGGTTTCTGTCTCTCCTCACTTTGTTCCAGGGATCAGGATGTGAAACCTCTATCTGCTGTGATTGTTTCCCACGCTGGCAGGAGGATGAGTAGTGTAGCACTTACTGACAAACCTTCATATCTACTGTAAAGTCACACATTCACATCCACACCTCATTTATCTGACAAAAGATCCTGAGTCACCCTCAGTAACCCAGGGTTTGCTGAGTTGCGTTGGTCTTCCTCACTTATTAAAGACGTTTGTATCCCCGTGTGACTAACGGAAGACAACTGAGGTTACCGTTTCTCATTGTAGCCTATGTTTGCTTTGAGTGTTGGCCTGAGCCATACCCTCGAGGCTGGCGGTCATCTGTCTTGGACCACAGACATTCAAGCAGACGGGGAGTCTGGGGTCACATATAAAACATGGCACCAACACATCACAGCCTCAGTGTGTGAAAGTGGAAAGGGAGGATAAGGGAGTTGACTTAAGAAGAGATAGTGTAAAAAGACAAAAATGGATCGTTCTTACACATATCTCATCCTCATCCACCTTATTTCCCCTAACCAGATGGAAGAGGTGCGACTCTCACGATGCACACGACATCACACTCTCAGCAGTCAAACACATGAACACAACCCACATGGTCCTGACACTTCATATGAACAGATCTGTTTATTGCCAGTGGAAAACGACTCTGTATGAGCAGAACTGTCCACCTGTACTTCAAAGTGCTGGTGTCAAAAATAAGGAAGCCACTTGATTTTAAATATTCACTGTTTCAAAACCACTAAACACTAAATCATGCCAAAACAAAGTGTATCAACTGTGTTTTTGTGCATCATCAGGGATCATTCACTTATACTGTAAATAGGGGTAATGGTGCTTAGGTCATGTCCGACTCGCAAAACAACTTCAAAGTGTATAAAACAGTTGTTGAGCATATTATCATCTAAAGTACTACTGACTCTTCGACAGTCTAATTACCTCAATGCTCATTCGGTGTTGTGTCTGTGCATGCAAAAGTTCGAGTGTAAAAGAGTGAGAAAGAGAAAGACACAGAGAGAGAGAGAGAGAAACATATACTGTACAGTAATGTCCCCTAGTTCCCCGGTTAATTACAGTGCTGAATGTGGTTACTCGGGGGAGTCTTTGTAACCTTTACACCTCCCTAAATAATAGCTCCAACACCAGCAAGCTCCAACTCTCTAATCTAAATGTAATTGGAAGGGGAGCACCACTTCCTTAGCAGGGAATATGAGTCTTTATAGCCATCTTCAAATTGAACTCTCCCTGCTGCATATCTGATCAGTGTCGCCTCAAATACAGCTTGTGCTCACAAGGCTGTGATAACATCTGTGGGATCTTTCCACTTTTGTCCGTTTGTGGAGAGGCACAGCAGAATGTTTCTTCTTACACCGGTCAATAACATGTATCTTGTGCTCGGACTGTGTGTGGGTATGATTTAGCAGGATTACACTTTAAGCTGACATTAAAATGCATCTCCAGCAAACGTCACTTTCACAAAAGCTACCTGCCACATGTTTGACTTGCGTGTGCTTCCAGGATTAGATCTGCATGGGAAAGTTTATGTACTCGCTATGTGGATTGGAGATGTATTGCATTTACTCTTTGTTGTTAATGTAGCCAAACGCCTCTCTGACCACCTCCAGCGGTGGTTTGGGTGATGGGATCTTCAGAACATCTTGGGTGCATTTACACCTGGGTTTAAAGCATGTCTGCTCTGTCTGAATACAATGCTGAGAAAAGTACTGCCCTGAAATGTCAGCCTTCTAAATAAAGAAGCCTATAAAATAGTTGTCACACCACCACAATTATAGCCTTGTGAGAGCATTGGGTGTGTGACCCTTATGAGACAGGTGCTAAGATCTTCTGTCGGTAAGCAGGGGATTGTGGGAGCTATAGACAGAGGCAATGGGAATGCAGTGGGTGAATAGCTACCAAAATGCAGGCTGGGGCTGAGCCTGAGTACAGGTCTGATTAAAGACCTGATCACAGCAGGGTGGCTGCTGCTGCACCTGCAGGAGATACCCCTCTGTCCTCTGCCCTGCCCTGATACACACACACACATTCACACAGATGCATGGGTACGTGTACACGCTACAAACTAACACACACCCACACACACACAGTCGCGTTGGATTCATATGCTGGCCTCTGTCACTGCCTTTGCCTTTGCCAGTGCTGCAGGGCACACTACTCAGTAAGAAGGGGGATGCAAGGGAGGGAGTG
Source organism: Rondeletia loricata (assembly GCA_900302605.1). Lineage (NCBI taxonomy): Eukaryota > Metazoa > Chordata > Actinopteri > Beryciformes > Rondeletiidae > Rondeletia > Rondeletia loricata. The sequence goes on from OMLI01054746.1 coordinate 15,455, forward strand.
GGACTCGCCCTATTTCAACATCTAGGCAGCTATTAATGACTGTTTACACACTATGTTTGAGTGTATTTTCGAGAACTACATCCGTCCCTCTAAGAAACCCATTTCTTTATTGGAGGTGATATATGAGAGCACAGGGCCCCATCAAAACAAGCCACAAAAAAAGGGCTTGGCTCAGCCCGTCATGTACCTAACCTCCAAAACTAGCATTTCCCTCGTCCACTTCTCTCCCCTCTCTGGAATCAATGACTGTCATGACTCTTTTCACTGATCTCATAATATCGACATCTGTTGGCCCTTACTTTCTTAGTCACTTCCTCTGGGGAGCTTACTGAGGTAGGAGTCAGAAAGAGAGACTGAAGAAGAAGCGAGAGGGAAGGAGTGGGATAGCCGAGGAGGATGAGAGAGAAAGAGAGAGGAGTGGGGGCTGTGAAATCCTGCTATTTATTTTAAGCAAATACATTATTTTATTCTTACCTGATTTGGAGGGAGTCATCGAGGTGGAGGAAAGAGACATGTAAAAAGAAAGAGAACCCGTCAAGTTTGAGCAGGTAAACAAAGTGTGACTCATACATTCATTCAGTGCTGTTGGGTCCAGTTCTGTTCATATAAAATGGTTACTTAGAAGTGCAGTCATTGAATTTAAATGTTGCACTTTTGAAAATGTAACATTTATATTATTTTATTCAGCATGCTCCATATTCATTAGATCAGTGGTTCTTGTTTGGATTGCAAACCCTTAATTATGAATGTAGCATGGATCATACTGATGGTTTATCTGCTGGTCAGTTAGTCTTTTCTGACAAGTGTGTACCATTGAGTTTCCTTATGTGAACTTGATGAAGCAGTTCCTGAAAACCAGTGCCTTCCTATATGTCATTTATCTTTTGTAGATAGAGCAAGACTTTGTCATGCTATTTGGAGATGCTGCTGCCAAGCTGGCAAGTGTTTGGAGAGGCCTACTGCCTTCAAGCAAAAGATCATTGACCAAAGCAAGGGACTCCCGGCCTCCCGTGACCTGGAAGACCTGATTCATGCAGCAGAATCTGCATTGAATGAAGAGGAAATGGATGACACTCATGCTTCTTGTAGCTTGACACTGTTGGAACAAATGTTACTTCTGTATCTGAACTTTAGACAATCAAACTGACCGGTCCACCACACCTTTTAATTTAATATACATTGAACACTGGAAAACCCTTCCCAGGTTGCAACACTGTTCACATTGGCTATTCTTGTCTCAGTTAACCAGCTCTACCTTGGTTCAGCTGTAGCATTGACAGAATGCTATTAGAAGATTTGAGTGCCATTGCATAACGTTATGGACTTTTTGTGTCTGTTTGAAGGATGGGACAGTGATCTACCTTCCATCTTACTCCAGGAAGCATCTTGTAGAGTTTAAGAGGGTTTGTGTTGGTCCTATAATTAGATGTCAAGGACTCAGTGCCACTTAAACCAAGCTTTTCGTTAGAGATTTTAAATGTTTGATTTTATTTGTCCTTATTTGCATCCAGGAGCATCTTGACGCTATCAGCAGCAGCACTCAACCGTATCTCCTTGCTGTTGGGGTGAAGAAGAGCACCATCCATGAGTACTTCATCATTCTTGACAAGCAAGCCTTACCATGCATGTCAACCAGTTCTCTTGGTGCTTTTGATTAACTGTTTAAGACAGCTGTGTACAACATAGATATTGGCAAAGTTAAGGAGAGTCCACGTGTTGCCAAGGTTAGAGCAAGACTGCTACACTAATGTCTGCATTACTGCATTGCATTTATGAGGTTGATTTGTTTTGTTTCTAATCCCCATTTTGTGAGTGCCAACTTTCTTATAAGGCATTTTCGCTTAATTCATGGTTTCTTCCCTGGTAAAACACTTTGCCTTAAATGTGCTCAGACAGGATGTTGTTATGTATGTGATACCTTTTCAGGCTTTAGGAAACATACAAATGCAAAACATGCAGAGAAACATGAGCAAGAGGGTCATTTTGAAATAGATGGTATTGCAGATGACCACCAATCACATGATTCTGAAGAAGTAGCTACAAGCTCTGAAATCTTGACAGTTTCTAACAAGAATATTCTTGATATGTGTGCATCTGCTATTGTGCAACTGCAGGTTGCAGGCATGTCAGTCTACTGTAGATAGCTTTGTATCATCTATGGAAGAAGCAGTACTGGAGATTCAGAGCCAAGCTAAAGATACAGCCTTGAAATGCTTATCTTCACAGGACACAAGTACTAAAAGCAAGATTGAAGAGTCCTTTGAAAAACATCCTCTCTTTTCCAAAGAGAACAATGCATTGCAAATTCAACTATTTAATGACGACTTTGAGACTGCTAATCCGTTGGGGTCCAAGAAAGGTGTACACAAGCTAGGGGCGATATATTTTACACTGAGGAATTTTCCACCACGGTTTAATTCATCTTTAGTCAACATACACTGGCATGCTCTCTTTCATGCCCAGGACATTAAAACCTATGCGTTTAATGCTATACTTGAGCCATGGACATACTGTATGGTGGTTTATGTTCTCTTCTGATGGTTGTACTAGTGTATTAGTATGGTAAATTGATATTTTAACACTGAGCGGTAAATGTGGCTTAACACTGAGAAGGAATTTACTAACAATAGAGTAAATTCTGTTTTACAATGCAAAGGTTAAAATAGTGCACTATGTAAGAGTACATTGTGATTAACACTTAATGGAGTTGGCTTACAAATCAACCCTAAGTGTTAAGTAGGGATAACACTAATAAAGAGTCAAAGAACAAACTGGAAGAGTAAATACTGATTAACACCAGTGGGAGCAAGCTTGAAGTTACTGTAACACTTAGTGTTACTTAGAATCAACACTAAGGGGCGAATTCACAAAGGGATTGCGCTGCTTTTTCTGACGCTATGCCTGTGCAAATAACGCCAAAACAAACCTTGCTATTCACAAAGCACTCGCAAAGGGTGAAATGCAGTGCTAACTGCGTTGCCATCATCATTGCGTCTGTGCGTCCGTGCTATTTGCAGGTATTTAAATTAGGTAATATGGGCGGAAACTTTGCACCCTCTCTATGCAAATGAGCCTCATTGCAAAAACACTCAAATTCACAAAGATCAGCGCTAATTGCCACACGCAGTTAAAGTGAAGCTATTTACGTCTTCAGAGAGTTGGTGGTAACTAAGCGCAAAGGGGTGTCATGGCCAGCGTCTCCGGTGATCATGGAATGATGCATGGATGACAATCCCTGGTTACTGGGTAATAAAGTTGTTTTGAGAAAACGTTTGTGCTGTAATATTCATTGCAAATGTGTGGGGGAAAGTATGTGCTTTTGTATCATAGGTGACGGCGGCTACCAACTCCAGCCATGGCTGATGACTCCCGTGCGTAATCC
>OMLI01054748.1:1699-13414 GCA_900302605.1 Rondeletia loricata
CTGACAACAAAACACCACCTAGCATTGTTTGTAGAGTCAGAGTGTGTGTGTGTGTGTGTGTGTGTGTGTGTGTGTGTGTGTGTGTGTGTGTGTGTGTGTGTGTGTGTGTGTGCGGGCGTGTATGACAGGTGCCAAGGAGATTGATATCGCAGCCACCCTGGAGCACCTAAGGGACCAGAGACCGGGGATGGTCCAGACCAAGGTAGCGTACGCCCCTTTTGATTAGTGACGGGGGGAAACATGTTCATCTCAACACGTCATTAAGCCTGATGTTGTGTCTTAAAATCGTATTTTTCTTAAAACAAGCGAACATTCTGCCAGTGGGGTGAGATGATCCTTTAACTTATTTCCAAAGCAGATCAACTAGGTTCAAGAATTTTCCTCAATTAAGCATCAATTCTTGACTCTAGATTCTGCCTTGTTTCAAGATATTGAGAATTGTCTCTGGAAGATTCCTGAAACAGGTGAAACTGCAGTGGAAACAAGTGGAATGATCTCACCCCATTGGTAGAAATGTTCCCAATTAAGAAAAATAAGATCTTAAGATGGACATGTCCTAAACAAGCCATTTGATCTAGGTGGGGGTCTTGAAAAAACGGGGAAAATAAGATTTAGTCATCGACTGTTGCTGGGATCGAACCTGTGACCTTCCCATCGCAGAACAGTCTCTCTAACCACCAGGCATTCCTCCAGTATTGCTTCATTTCAACTGAAAGTCGTGCAGCGATTGCTAGTCTTTGCTTTTGCGTGCCCAGATTGCAAGATGGGTGGGATTTGCAATTTTTGGGACTCATTCCTCCGCGTCAGGCAAGATGAATCGATCGCCGAAAAGTAACTGAACGGGGATTACAGTCAGATCTGCACAGATCACAGAGGAACATGGAATGGATCATGATAATCTGTACTAATGCCTGTTCCCAGGGTAACGGTATCTAAAGTTTTGAGGCAGCCGTCTTAGGCGTACAAGCCAAATGAAAATCGGAGCATGTTGATTTGAAATAGAAACGTCGTGTCCTTTCTATACATTTTAACTCTGTGGTAATGAGTTCACCTGGAACCGCAGCTGAACCGGCTGCCGATGCGACTGGTCTCTCCATAAATAGATAAGTAGAAGAGATATTTAATTTATCCTGGAGGGGAATTCACTTTTCACAGAGAAACGATAACACAACACAATGCTCTAAAGGAATGAGAGACCTGTATTCAGCCCCATGTACCATATATCACCCAACCTATAACCATGTACTCACACTGAGCGCTGTGTTCTACCCTACAAGACGCGTTCGCCTCAGTAAGTAAAAAAACACAAGAAAATATACAATACATACAGTAAATCACCCGAGAGAGATATTGCACGAATCTATATCCGCATATTGCACCTGCGTGGTTTCACGAAATGAAACACGATGTCTTAAAGGGCAAATCACATTTCTCCACCAGGAGAGGATTACATGGCGGAGACACGACTAGAAACAGGAAGTAGTTTGACACTGAAATAGTGCGGTGGAAAGTAAGGATGGGCGGAGACATTTACCGTCAACTCCAACAGCCCGGGTTCAATTCCCAACTTCTCTACTGGGAGTTTTAATTTTCAGCGATGGTTTTTCTGAGGCTCTGACCTTTGCATTCCTTATTGTTGGTTTATTCTACTGACGCACTCGTGAGTCGCTCTGGATAAGAGTGTAAGCTAAACGCTTAGTGTAAAAGGGGCATTTTTGCCTTCCGGTTGGATGGTGAAGCCGATCTTTGGGTCACCGTGCCTCAAAGAGCTGCCATCCTGTCACTTCTATTGGCTTCAGTGTAATAAAGCATCTGTGACGGAAGGTGACAAGCCTGCTGTCACACCACCTCCACTCTCCTCTGACATCCCAGCCAGGTTTCTACATAGACGCTCGCCCTAAATAATCAGATGCTGTGTCTTGGTAAATGGTTCTACTGTTGCTCTCATTGTACAGTAAGTCATTCTGGATAACAGCAGCAGCTAAATGCCTTAAATGTAGAATACTAAACTGTGTAGAATATCCTAGAAGTACAAGAAGTACAAGTCGAACTCTTCACATAAACCACACACACACACACACAAAGGAACCCTAAATATGTGATATATCCCACACACACACACACACACACACACTGTCTTTTATCACACACTCATTCAGTCACATATGCAAATGGACCGGGAAAACACCGTCGACCTCCGAGCTTTACCTAAAACAACCGCAGTCATTCCCCGTCACACCGCACGCCGTCTGGAAACTTCAATTACCGAGTGATCTGTGAACATAATTGGAAAGAAAAGCGCGTGTAGAACATCTGCGGTATCGATCCCCGCTTTATTAAACCGTGTATCCTGGGCAAACGGCTGTCACGGCGCTCTCCCGGCGGCGCTCCCTCACACGTTGATCCCCCGCCAGTGGTCAGCAGTCTCAGCACCAGGACTGCGCTGGCGGTGGACTTCGGTGAGGGAAAGTATCGCGCGGCTCCCTCATCGTCCAGTAACTGCAGTGAGAGAGTAAAGTAGATCTTTAGCAGGTAGAGGCCTTCTGGGATACGTATCTATTATTTCCTAATAACGTACATACACCTAACGCACACGTGTTGTCGACAGGGGAGTTCTTCTGTCTGGCTGTTGTGGGAATCGAACCTGTGACCTGCATGGTTTGTTTCTATTTGTGCGTTTCAATACTTTTAACTTTCTTCCTCCGCTCTCTCTCTTTCTCCCTCAGGATCAGTTTGAGTTTGCGTTGACGGCTGTCGCAGAGGAGGTGAACGCCATCTTGAAAGCTCTTCCACAGTAGGAAGCAGCGCCTCTTCCTGACGGACCTCCTCCTCCTCTCCTTCACTTCTCCTCTTCTTCACTTCTCCTCCTCACCCCGCCACTCATCCCTCCCCCTCTGCTTTCGCCTCTTCCTCTCTCGTCCTTTCATCTCCCCCTCTCTTCCTCTCCCTCTCCTCCTCTCCTCTCCTGTCCTCTCCTCTCCTTCCATCTTTGCGAACATTGTGCCAGGAAACCGTTGAACCAGTCCTCACCATGTACATAGATAGACCTTCCTTCTATTGTAATGATCCATGCAGCCGTTTGTTTTCCCAAAGTGACATTTCAGTGCATTTAAACACATTTCTCTCTGTTCTGTTGACAGTGTGTGTGTCGAGCGTTGATCACATGGGCGTCAGTTAGGTAGAGCAAGGCGTGGCGCTCACCATGTGAATCCAGTTTCATCTCGCAGTTTGTAGCATTATAATGGAGAGCGAAGGTCAAGTTGCCAGAAAATTGCCAGAAATTGATTAGCCAGAAAAACATTTGATCTTGATTGATCAATATTCCCTGTAAGCTTGATAGTTTGGTGACCTACGTCAAATAATTTGTCACATTGACCAAGTAATAATATCTTGTCGGTCCCTACGTCTAATAATTACTCACAGCGACAAAATAATAATTTCTTGTCAATCATCAGTCCGATGATATTAGATGATATTAGATGATATTAGATGATATTAGATGATATTAGATGCAGGGACTTTGCCAGACCTTACTGTTTTACTGAATTGACGCCCCTGATTTGATCTTAGTTTTGAGTGTGTGTGTATAATGTCGGTCATCACGTCTGTATCATAAAATTGTATTTATGTCAGATTTTCAGTGCCATGCTTTCTTTTATCTTCTTATGCAGTACGCTAGAGTTTCACACTGTAACTCATCAACGCCCAGTTTGGGTCAGTCTGGTAGATATGATACAAACTGTACAGAGAAAAAGTGTTTTAAGTCATTTCATCTACTATTGAGGCTTAAAATCTTATTTTTGTTCAAAGTAAGTGGAAAAATAAACTGCCAGTGGGTTGTTGTTTGAAGAATTTGTGGTAATGCCTTAAAATAAGTCACATCTCTCTACTTATTTTAAGAAAAAGTGAAATTATCTCACCTCATTGGCATTTTTTCCACTTATTCTACAAATAAAAAAACAATTCTAAGACTGGATATGAGGTGAAATAACCTAAGATGGTTTTTGCAATGTGTAATTTTTTGTATCCTAGTTATCTTAGAAGCAATATTGTGTTTCTTCAAACTGAAACTTAAAGAGTGAATTGTTATCTGTTGTGGACAACCAATATTGTGGCTTGTCAGTGAAATTACACTCATGTCTGCCTTAATAAAAAAAGAACAGTAGACGCACCGGTAAACGGACCGGCGACCTTGAAGCAAGGCTCGTTTCATTCTACGACGGTCTCATTCCAGTGTGTGTTAACCTGCGTGTCAATCTGTGTAAAAGGATCGCGGATGTAAAATATTACTGTGTTAGTACTTAATGAAAATCTCCCTAATAAATATTGAAGTAAGAAGAAATATTGTTAGATCTGACAGTGTAGTCTTGAATCATTTGGGGCGGCCAGTTATGTTCTGTCCAAACTTTTATCACAGTTTTAGCAATTTTCATTCAGTACTACCACAGTGTCATTATGTACATGCAGTGTTTCCATAGCTTCATACACAGTGCAGTACACTGGAGCGAGTCCTTTCTAAAGTGAAGTGTTTCTGACGAGTGTTTTTGTGATGAAAAAGGATCGTTTTGCTTCTGAATAACTTCTTCTATGTAGCATAAATGGCTAACTTGTTCACGTACAGTAGCTGAGCCTGTGTTGCATTGAAAAGTAGTTTGAGGTAACACCTGAGCTGGCTTTCCCAAAAGCAACTTGACACTAAGACGAACTACAGCTTGTTTTCTTTGGTCTGAACTGTGGTGGAAAAGTTGACTTTGTGGCATGTTTGTATTTGGTTGGTTTAGGTTCACACTGACCAATTAGAAGTCAACCAGAGCTTGTAAACAAACATCACATGACTCACAAGTAGCTCGTTTATTGGACAGAGTTTTGGTCACCTGTCACCCCGCCTTCTCTGGTGTTCATACCTCCTACAGCTGAATATGAGCATCAGTCCAAGGCTTCATTTTGTTCTGCTAGGCTTTCCAAGCGTGAGGAACTGATGGCTATCAGATGTCAACATCCCTCTCCTTCTACCCATAATCCCTTGCGTTTTGGAGCCGTTTCAGATTACGTTCTCACTCCTAACGAACCGCACCACAGTTCTCTTGTTAGAGGACTGAGACTCTCATTTCAGGCGTCTCGGTGCCGTTATTTGGTGCCACCAGAGTTCAAAGGTCATCGTTCTCACCCGGACAAACCAACCGAACTGAAGGAGGAAACGCTGCAGCGTTCAAATGAACCGCTGTGGACATGCTTGGTGTGAAGATGATTTTGGGAAGCCAGCCCATCAGTTGTGTAAAGTCAACTTAACTTGGCCGCTTTAAATTGGCTTGTAACAAATCACTCACATGACTGGTGTGCATCAGTTTTAAATGTTCTATCCATTGAATTCTAGTTTTGTATGTGAAATCTTATTTGAACCTTCAGTGATATGACTTGCAAACACGATGCTACTAGTGCATGGCTATTTATTCAAAATGAGTGTGCTGTACGTTCCTGTGGCCTCAAGAAGATCTTAGTAAAACGAACAACAACTTTAAGTCTTGTTTTAGCTATTACTTTATTTCTCAGTGTTTATTGCACAGGATGCTCCGAAAGCCAAGGATTATAAACACACTATGTCATTTCTGAATGGCACAGAAGATGGGTGAAGCTGGCTGGAAGGTGGAGCAGTAACAGCGTACTGTAGCTAGCTGGTGCGCTGGCATCATGTTGGAACTGACTCCATTCTTCCATCTCTAAATTGAAGCATGCTGCAAGAGAAAGCCCCTTTAACGGGTTGTTTAAAATCTAATTTTTTATATATATATTGTCAGATACTGTCACTTATATTAAGAAAATTCCAAGTGACATGATCTCACATCACTGGCCTCCATTTTTCACTTGCTTTAAGAAAAATACGAATTCAGGAGCTGAAGGCAACACAGCGCTCAAATTCAAAACTAAACGACTTGTTAAAATGGGCTTTTTTTTGCAGCGACAAGTCTTAGTAGTCTTAGTCCCCAATGCTCGTCTTTCTTTCACACAATCCATCACGTCTCAATAGATGGCTGGTCTGCTGCATTCATCCTCTGTACATATCGAACCACAAAACAACAGAAGATATTTTGTTCTATCGCTGAAAACAACTCTTGTGAATAAAGTCCCATTGTCAATGGAGTATTGTATCGCAAACGTGACTTGTTGTTTTTTTCCTCACCACTGTTCTACATGAAACTTTTACTTAGGACATCATTATACCCAATCATTCGTACCATCTGGGCGGTGAAACATCTGTTTTAAACAACAGACTGCATCTTGAATCGGATACGGAATCGTTAGGTTGGAATTGATACAAAGCGTCGTCCTCCAAAAGGCGTGTTAGCAACGACATTACCCTCCATCCTGTTTTAACCTCCATTCATCCGAGGAAAGTTTGCACAGCGTACACGCACTCTTTTCCAGCGACGCCCTGTTTCGCATTCGCACATTACCCGGTCACTGGGAGCTGGGTGGGGTCGTGCCTTGCTCAACGGCACCTCAACCCTGAGAAGTGAGCATTACTCATCCAGTTTCCATGCCCAGATTTTCTCAGCCGTTCTGGGGATTCAAACCAGTGACCTTCCACTTACACGCTTGCGTCTCTAACTCTTAGGATACCTCCGCCCTGGTTTGATACAGAAGCACAAGTTTTCAGATCACGGTTTTATTTCCTGCTGTCAATCATTTTCTACAGTGTAGGTGTCACTTTTTTTCAAATGGTGGATATCTGATTTTGGAACTTTTTTTAAAATGTGAAGCTGTCAACACTTCCTACAAACCCATTAACGGTCAGGAAGACTGACTCGTGTCCTCACTCACCCACTCGCTCGGATACAGAGAAACAACACACACACACACACACACACACACACACACACACACACACACACACACACACACACACACACACACACACACACATTTAAAGGTGCACATACACATCCATGTACGTCTGCAGGACGTTTCCCCCCACGGATCAATAAAGTATCTGTATGTTAGTCTGTGTGTGTTTGTATTTATTATCGTTATTCATTTGACTTTTCATAAATTCGTCGCACTTCTTTTCTGTCACATTCCCGGTTTATAAATAGATAATCAGTTTGGTTCAGCTTCCTTCACAAATTATCCCTCCACCCTTTCATTTGCTGCTTATTATCCAATCAGGTTAAATCTCAAGAAGGCAGCACCCCTTCGGTTTGCATCATCCAATCAGCTAAGCTCAAGCATTTCCTCACCTTCTCTCACGCCCATTTGGGAACCAATCACAAATCGATGCACTCTTTATTACCTGGAAGCAAGGATCTCTTAAAACATGTATTTACAGGCAGAAAAATAATACAAAATGTCATACCGAGTATTAGATAATCTAAGAAAAAGGAGAGGAAAAAGAAGGAGAGCAAGAGCGGCTCAGCCCCGGAGCGCTCGGCTTATCAGAGCGTCGATGTTTTCCAATAGATTGATCATCCATTAGTCCTAACGACTGCTTTAAACCCGCCGAGAGCGACCGGCTCCGTACGTTTCTAGTCTAGTGAGTCTTTTGATAATTCTAACACACTGTTATGACACCAGCTTCGCATTATTATTCAATCAGCGTCGGTTTAGATGGAGCTGAGTGGATGTAGAGCTTTTAAGAGTGCTCATTCAGGCGAAGGAGCAGCTCGGTATTGATTGTGGAGAAAATGCTCTCAGTACAGAAGCTGGTGTGGCCGGCTGGCAGTGTTGACTTAGAGAGAAGGAAGCAGGAAAGTCGATCGATCGAGACGCCGCCTTGACGGATGATGAGTCATATAAGTAGATTTAGAGCGTCTCTCTATTGTGTGTAGTATTTTCACGTCGCGCTGCACACAGACGCCACCTTCCACATCAGAACTCCATATTTACACAGTGGTCAGTTAATAATAGCCTAAGAGCTGGAAAGACCTGCGTACGTCCCCCAGTCCTGCGTACGTCCCCCAGTCCAACATGTCCGCCGCCTGTCACGTCCGCACTGCTAGTGTTGATCCGGTAAGAATCTCAGCGTTACCTATTACACAGGCAGCTTGTGATGGGACGCCTGTCCTCTGCTCATGTAGTGTTAGATGACCAAAGACACAAACTGAGACCGGTAATTCACAAAAAATTATGCGTGACAGAAATGATATTTGGTGTTCTGTAAAATTCAGCGGTTATTAAATCCTCTCCTCTAACCCAGAGATACACTTTACAAGCCAGGCGTGCAGCAACCTTAAGTTTAGCTTTAGCTAGCTAGCTTACCTCATTGTTGTTGCTTTAAAGTGGAGTACATGTTGCCATGGAAACAAAGTTAGGCAGGAGGACTCAGAGGACTTCCCGACTACAAAGAGGAGGTCATGCTAACTTTCCCACTTTCTTTACTGCTCTCATGGTGTGAATTATTTAACAGTTGGCTTCCAAATAGTTTTCTAGATATTTACTTTACTTTAATTTGGACTCAGGCTAAGTTATGGCGAGCGCCACACCTTGCCATACCCAATTGACACCAATGATACAATTTCTGTAAGGCATTGTAACCAGCATCTATGTAATCATCCCTCTAGGAAGCTATCGTTTATCAGATAGGCCTACAATTCTACTGCCACTAATAAACAGGCACATTTTGGCCTTCTATGCCAAAAAGTGTGGGCAGCCCTGGAGAAGAGAGTTTCAAAAGTGGTCAGTGTTTTCCTGCTGGGAGTCACCAAAACAAACAACACGTACCTGCAAAAATGAAGTTTTTCAGTAATGAGGAAAGTTTGTTTGCATATTTTAAATGACACATCGGGGTTTGAACGGGTTTTAGGGCCCATGGGTCATGAAACTCACTCAGCGAGGAAATTACTATAGAAACTTTCAGTACAAGTGAAGGAAAAAAATATAATTGCCTAGACTCGTTTTTTTTTTTTTACCAGACAGCAGCCTTATGCATTGAGATTCACAGTAGCGTACTTTATTTAAACAAGACGCCCAATCAAGCAGTTATAATAATAATAATAATAATAAAACCTTCGGTGGCCATCAGTCAAAGGCAGCAGCTGTATTTATGTTCACTGTAAAACCACAAAGTCGTATTTGTTAGCTGCTAATGGGCTAATTGTTATTTTTGGTGGATGCGAGCGTTTTGTTCCAAAATGAGATTTCCACAGTTTGAAAAAAGGCGGTTCAGATATTTTGCTCCTCTTTGTACATTAGTCTGCAGGAAAAGTGAAAACAGGATTGGATATTCCACAAGTGTTCAATGATCCATAGAAGGTGATGTGTACGGCATGATCCATCATCTCTGAAATGTCAGTTTCACTGTGAATGGCAATCATATTATAAAACTGTGGAGAACACACACACACACACACTCAGGTTTGCTGAGCACAGATGACACAAATACAGTTTTAAACGTTCCCACCTGGGAGCTGCCCAGTACAACCACAGTCTTCTACTGTCGGCCACTGGGAGCCGCCCAGTTCAACCACAGTCTTCTTCTGTTTGCCACTGAGCAGTTGGGGCTTGAGTGCCTTGCTGAAGGTCACAGACACAGTGGTTGTTGCAGGAAGGGAGAGCGTTCCCAGTCAGAGCGTTCCCAGTCAGAGCGTTCCCAGTAAGTCTCAAACTCACTGCTCTAATCTGTCGCTTCCTGCCGGCGCTCATATCCAGACTGATTTGTAAAGAGCGTGACGATCAGGACGGAAGCATCAGAGCGAAGGTGGCGAAGGGTTTTAAAGGGGCTTGCGTCCAATTTGGAGGTGACCTCATTTTCAGTGATACTTCCACCCCGACTAAGAGCGCGGGGGTTTGGATGATTGTCACTTCAACCAACAACTCGGGGAGACTTGAAGGATTTTATTTATTTTTTTAACATTCTTTAATTTGAATCGCCCCAAAGATCTTTTCTCATTACTGCCTCGTCCAATTGGATTACTAACGGCCACGGCTGTGACTCTCAACGCGCCGCTCGGTCTCATCTTCCCCGCCCGCTTCACCCGTCGCGAGGACACTTCTGGCATTTAGTTGATCATTTTCATCGGTGTCGCACGTGCGGCGACCCCAATATCGCCCGCCGTCACTCATCATTAGCACGTTTATCAGCACGCGTCCAATGGCCGCCCTCCCGGGGAATTTAACCATTTGCATAGAAAAATTGCTTTCCTCCGCGCGACGAGAAAGGACTGTTTTGCATAATTACAAATGATGTGCCGTTGCCGGACCAGACTGCCATGTGTGTGTGTGTATGTGTGCCGGAGGATTAGGAGGAGGGCGGGGCTGTGATAGATACGGCGTCTGTCGGGGGACATGAAGCACGGCGGCGGGTGGAGATGCTTTAGACTTTATTCTATTTCCTGTGGATGTTTAAGAGGAAAGGTAGTAGCCTGTGTAATACGGCCCATAAGTAGTGTGTGTGTGTGTGTGTGTGTGTGTGTGTGTGTGTGTGTGTGTGTGTGTGAGTATCAGTACTATGTCTATGTATTTATTGACTAAATAGATATCAAAATCCCATTATTCTTACATCCTGGAATACAGTGTGGTGACATCATCGTGTACCAGTAGGTGTGAATACAAACTCCAACCAATAAAACAAAACAGTCCCGCCCCTCCGATCAAATCAAACTGCCTTTCTCTCCCTAACTGATCTCCCATTGGTTTACACTTTTGGATGATCCCTCCCCGTGTTATGTCCCGCCCCAACATCCTGTTTCAACAGGAAATACGTCAAATTACGAAAGCAAGATGCTCTCAAAATACCGTTTCATTGTGACTTTAAGCACATTCACACCTGAGAACCGTCCAGTCTGCACTGTCACGTTCCCCACCCTCAGATTCTCTGAGTCAGTCTGGGAATAGAACCAGCAAAACCAGTAAAAGCCCACCTCTCTAACCTCTAGGCTACTGCCACCCCGGCGCCCGGTAAGTACGGCATCAATAGAAATCATAACTTTGCTCACATCTGAGAAAAGTCTTCGAGTCAGATGAAAATGTGATGCTCAGCTCGGATTCAGTTTGTTCTGGAGTGACGCAGCTGTCTAACGCTCCAGTCAGCCCGTCCCAGGCTGGGAAATACATGATGGAATAACCAAAACAAGTTCAGCAGCACGGATCAGTTCCCATGAGAGGAGTCGACAACACCGCCTGTCTGCTTGGGCTGTGTGTTCAGAGGTTTGATTCAGATCCACAGCAGAATCACATCAGCAAAACACGACAAAGAAGATTCATTCAATTAAGAATAAAAGTAAGAGAAGTAAAAGACGTTTAGACAGGATGTGATGTAACTATCCCTTGTGGTATTAAACTCGAAGAGGGAGTGTCCAGAGAACCTGCTTTAAAGCCTCAAGCAAGTGTCCTCGAGCAAGACACTGAATCCCCCTGACCTCTGACCCTGACCTCTGACCTCTGACCTCCCTGTGGAGGGGGGCGAGAGAAATGACCGTTTCCCTACAAGGACTGATCGTAAGTATCACATTACTCTTATTTTTAACTGCGCTTACACCTAGCTCACAATATTTCACCCAATAACTCAAAGATAATGTAGAAACATGACGGACGAGGAAAGAGTTTGTGGACACTGAGTGTGAAAAAGAGGAGACACACACACACACACACACACACAAGAAGTAGGCCTATCCACAAAAACAGCATTACAAAGACAAAGATTCCCTTATGAAGCATTATGTCCTACTCTCTGCTGGATTTGTCAAAATAAATACCAGTGATGCCTACCACACTTAAGCTGTA